>KK122589.1:249160-379274 GCA_000611955.2 Stegodyphus mimosarum | reverse complement strand
TATGATAAATTGTCTGAAGTCAGTGTGAGCCGTTTTATTTGAAGTAAATTTTCTTCAGAAATGAAACATGAATTTTGTTTTATATGCAAAGACAATCATCTTAAGCACTATCAATATTAATGATGCATGCAAAAATACTTTCTCGAATGCAGATGTGTATTATCACTAACAGTAACCTCTTCAAGCACTTTCTATAATTACTTGTAAAAAAGTACAGGTAAGTCCATTTACAGGTTTTTGTTTATTGGTTGATATCATTATGCTACATAAGCATACTGCATATTGCTTATCCATTGAATTACACTTTTGTAATCATATCTGAATCTTTATTCTTCAAGCACTGCAACAAAATGTTATATACTGATTTCACACATTTTAGGCTATACAAGTGTGCATTATATTCATAATAAATAGTTTGCCTTTTCATAGTAAATCGATTATGCTTTATAACTTTGTGACTGATATTTTTCCCATACCTTCCACACTTTTTGAGAGAGGATCAGGAAGTTCTGACTTTTGCTATTCGGGGAAACGGCAACTAGTTTCATTGTAGGTAGGCATTTTATCCATGGTTCTGTTCAAACAAATGTGATTTCTTACTAGCCCTATGCAAATATCTGTGTCTATATACATTAATGCTAATATGCAAGCTAAATGCACTGGATAATTAATAGTAACAATATTCTTATCAAACGTAACTGAAAATAAAATAGTCTGGGAGCTAAGAATTGCAAATTTTAAATAAATTTTGTAAAGAGAAATTTATGACTTCTGTTTCTTTGACATTTTATTAATGTTTCAGTATATTGCTTTTATGGGTTTCAATGCTTTTAGTCACAAATGACCATGAATGAAATGAGAAACTGGGGAGGGATTTAGTCTCTATTACTTTTAACTAAAATTTCACAACTTTAGTGGCATTTGCGGTCACTATCTCTAAATGTGGGAAAATTTTTCTCTTTATAGCACAGTAATGAAATATGTGATGTCAATCTTTTTTTCCCTCATGGCCATGTGATCTGTGTAATCGTATAAGATTACACTCAACTTTTTTTGAATTTCTGTTTGACAATTATGACTAAAAGTCAGTTTTTGAAAAATTGCCCAAAATCAGTAAATTACATTAACATTTCAACAAACTTCATTTGAAAAATATTTTTTTTATCTCTCTGGCAGAAGAAAGCTTGAAATTCTGAAATGGGTTAGAAAGGATATACATAAAATTTACAAGCAAACTACTATAACCTTAAAGACTGAATCGCAGTTGGGGGAGAAACTCCAGTGAAATATTGTATTTTCACTACAACGACAATTATGTACAAAATTTCAAGATAATTGGCTCAGTATAAGAAATTAATGGTGAAAATCTGATTTCAAGTAATGACCCAAACAACAAGCACAGACTTAAAAAAGGTGGAGATTAAAATAAATAAATAAAAATGATTATACTTTATCTTAATTTATATTTGGGATGCATTAATACTATGGCAGAAGTATGAGGTGAAATGTCGTTTTAGAGAAGGGAAGAAATGCCAGAAACTGAAAAATAGGTTTTGTTGGCTTATAAAAGGGTTAAAGAATGGAGAAAAAAAATCTTTCTGGTTTAAATTAATAAGAGATGGTATAAATTGCTGACTTACAAATTGAAGAGCAACTGAATTTGGGATAACTTATTAGTAATAAGTTGCTGCTTCTTTAGCCTTGATAATAGCTGCAGGATGAAGAGTAGATTGAACCAGTCTGCAAGAGTTCCAGAGGTACAGTCCTCAATATCTTCTAGAATTTCCCATAAATTAGTTAGTAGTGGTGAATAATGTGCTTGTACACATTTTTTTCCATAGTAATTTGAATGCGTCTGTTAGGATTTAAGTTTGGCTTCTTGGTAACCATTTCAACCAGGAGAATTCAGTGGAACATTCCTTGAATCAGGTAGTAGCCTACTAGGATATGAGACAGAGGTAGTTGTCTTGCTGGTATACTCCATTTTTATCCAGATGGCAGAAAAATATGAACAGGATGATACAGTAGATCTATGGACTTAAATACAGTGAATATTCAAAGGTCATATACACAGCCATAAGAAATCACATCAGATTATGTGATCATTACTTTCTGCAGATTGAACTTGGCATGCTGGATCTATTGCTACAAGGGGCTAGCTCCACATTCTTAGCCTACCATCAGCATGAAACAGCCAGAACTGAGATTCATTTTATTTCATACTATTCCTTTCCAGTCATTGACGGTATAATCATAGTGTTCTGTGGTCCATCTAAGACATGAAGCATTATACGACATATAGTGAGAAGTGCCCTAGCCTTCACTCTAGGGTAACTGTAGCTGCTCAGTTACCCTAGAGTGAAGTAAGAATTGCACGGCAGGTTGTTGGCATTGTCTGAGCAGAGACTTTGAGCAGAGGACTCGTGTTGCACTTCGAAGACCATGATCATCCCAGACAGCTTGCCACTTGCAGTCTGCTCATTTATTCTTTCTGTCTTTACTATCCATGCACTTTCACCATACTCTTTTGTTATATCTCTTTGGAATGACATGGCACTACCATTGCTACTGTAAAAGGAAGAAATTTTACTTTGCTTCTGCTCGTGATGCTGGGTGTATGTGTCTTCCACAAATATGAAAATAAAATCTAACTAGTTAATGAGTTAGTCCTTTGTTTAGTAATTAGTTGGACAATTCTGAGTGATCCAGTAGAGCAAAATCACTAAGTAAATAAGCAAGTTGCAGAATGGGTGATTTGCCATTTCTACAGAATTTATGTCTATGAATTCAGTCTGATGCTGAAGAAAGAAGGTAAGTAGTCCTTGAAATTCTATGCATTATTAACTGTTGCATTTAATAAATTCTGAATTAAATTTGTATGATAATTTGTAATTATTGTGATAAAAGGTTCCAAAATTGAAAGATTCTCTCTCTAAAAAGAGAACCCTAAAAACTATTTTATCGGAAGAAACAGTATTAAAAGAAGATGCCTTTAGAATAATCCAAATGGCATCTATTATTGATTTTAAATTATATGCACACCTCAAAAGATTTATAAGCATTCTCGTTATTTAAAACAAGTCTGCTTCTGCAATTCTAAGTTTAATTAATGTTGCAAGTGAAGCTGCAAGATCATTAGAATGTCTAGAATAAAAACTAGGTGGGTTTTTGTCCACTATACTTGCCTTTATTCTTAGCCAGAAACTTATTAGAATACTAAGTTATGGCGGAAAATTAAAAATACCCATTATCACAGATTTATTAGAATTTCGGAAAGACCACTTGAAGAAATAAATGCTTTTAGAATTTTAGTAACACTTAGATAAAATCATCCATTTTTTCCCCAAATTCTTCAATGGTTTCATGTGTAACTGAGAAACATGTATATATTTGTAAACTGTGCAATGCAGAACGTAAATTATTTAAATGTCCAAAGTTTCAAAAATCTAGTTTAAAAAATATAGGTAAGTATGTCAAAAAAGCAAAATTTATGTTTTTACTCTTTTGGAAATCATGGAGCAAGAAATTGCCCTTTGAATTTTTCGACTGTGGGAAGGGGGGGGAAGCATAATTCGTTACTTGGTTATAAGCAAGAACAAGTTTTGATTCTACAAAATAAAAACAGTTGCAAAATTGGATCTCCGCGGGATTAACGGTCAAATGCCAGTCTGTCTACTAAAGCCCAGAAACTCAATGCCCAGCCATTCATAAATAAAGAGGATAATGAGTGTTTTATGACAACTGCTAATGCAAATGAAAACTGTAATACAGCAAATTATTTTATTATCAAGAGGTGTACTTTACATTAAAGAGAACGAAGAAAAAATATTTACAGCCTGAACTTTGCATGATAATGATTGATCTTTGTTCATTTGAATTAGATGAAAAGTTTCATTTCCAAAAAGAAAATGTAAACATATCATTAAGATTTTTATCATGAACTTCAAAAATTATGAACAAAAGCAATGCAGTTATTTTTAATACAGAAAAAACATACAGCCCTAAAGTAGATTTTTTTTGTAATTCCAAAAATTACTATTTTGATGCTTTCTAAATACAAAGGTGGATCAAATGAAAATGGAACACTAGTCACAAAATGAAAAAGGTATTATTTATTTTCAAATGTAATCATCAAAATTATACATGCATTTAGTGTCTCACTGTTGCACCAAGTGATGACTATCCCATTCGTAGAAAGCATTTGGCTGCAATTGAAACCAGTTTCAAACTATTTTCATGACTTCGCTGTCCGAATGTGGATCAAAGATGACCCCTACTACTGCAGAATGGACTTGGCCTAAGTAAGCACGCTGAACCATGTGATATCTGCCAGTGGTGACAGTGTCACCCAACAGGCAATCATTTGTCATTTCATCATCGTCTGTATAATGTTTGCGACTAAAGAACAGCAACATGGTATTATCATTTTTTTTAGCGGCAGAAGGAATTGGAGTTTGAGAAGTGTATTGGTGAATGAAAACAGTGCACAGAGAACACTTACTTTCACAGACTCATGTGCAGGACTAGCACAAGCGTTTCTGTGAGGAAGTAGAACCTTTGAAAGATGATCTGTGACTTGGTCAAAGTCACCTCATCATCACGGACGCTTTGGTGAATGAAGTTGGCCAGATCATCCATGCAAACAGACAATGCACAGTAAAGGATACCAGCGAGGAAGCAGGTAAAGAGATTCGGTTCTGTTCATGCCATCATTACAGGAAACTAAATGCACAGTGAGTGGCACACAATCTCACAGACAATCAGAGGTGGCTCTGTATGGGACTGTCCTTACAGCAACTTTTTCAGTATCATGCTAAGGACAATTTTTTGGACAGAGTTGTGGAGGTAATGAATCATGGTGCCATCACTACCAAGCAGAAAGCAAACAACAAAGCCAACAGTGGAAAGTATATATCCCCTTGAAATGAGATGGAAATTTAAAAGAGTGATCACAAAGATCACAGTGCTTCCTATAGAAAACTGAACTTATATTCTTGTGTGTATTTGTTTCCAAAATTGAAATGACTCAATTTATGTTATTTGTCAGTATATGTAATGAAGTACAATTTTGCTTTAAGAATGAATATTATTTTTTTAGTTTCTTGAAATTTTGTATTTTTAATCCGGGGAAGATGAGAAGAAATGAGATGGCACCACCATCACTATTGCAAAAGGGTGGAATGCTTTACTTTGCTTCTGCCTGCCAAGCTGGATGTGTATGTATGTGTATGAGAGCCAGACTGTCTTATGAAAATAAATTACAAAATGTAACTAGTCAATTAATAAGTTACACTTTTTATTGTGAAAGAGAATACCCTAATTCTTAAACTATTTCTGATAGTAAATAATTCATGACTTGGAGCATTTTTATTTATTCTCAATCGAACACATTTAGAAATATATATATATATACACACACACATACAGCAGATAACCATGTGAATGGTTGAGAAAAATCAATATATCTATAAGTATAGAAATAGTATGTGTGCGCGTATGTACACTGCGCCAAAAATAAAAAAAAAAAGAGACAGTTTTACATTTTTCGTTCTTCTACTGGGCCGATTATATTATATATAGCATGTTCAAATATCGATATTTCGACACAAAATCGGACTTTTTCTGAAATGACATGCCAATTTTTTCCATATTTTGATTCTATGACTCAAATTATGCCAAACTCCCAAGTTTTGTAAAAATCGCATGAGTAGTTCTTAAAAATTTGCTCTCAAAATTTTAATTCCTCAATGTTAATTCAATTTGGTATGTATTTATTAATCTCTTTTTTTTTTATAAAACTTATTTGATTCCTTCCTATACAGTTCGAAATTTAGGTTCATTCCAAATAAAATTCACCGATTTTTTATGATTTATTTTTATAATTTGTATTTTTAAATAATTTTTATAAATTTTTCAAAAAAAATTTTCAGTTATAAACTATAAAATTTTTACCATCATCTTTAAGTAGATGTATATCTAAGCATACCTGCAAAAAATTAGAGCTTTTTATTCAAAATTTCCGAAGACATCCATGAATTCATATATTGGCACATTTTGAAATTTGACATATTTGTTGAAAGGGATAATAATGAAAATGTGGTTCACGCACTTTGTTAAAATTATTTGGAATTAAGAACGATGCGACTTTTTTCCTGCTCCTGCAAGGTGGAAGAGATAGGAAAATAGGTTGCCATGTATTAAGAAGTTTGTCAAAAGAATTATTCTAGGCGCAAACTGAAGAAAATTCGCCAAGTTTTGAATTTCCCCATAAATTTCGCACCAAATTTTACAAAATTTAATATTTAGGCATAATTCGAGTCGTAGAATCGAAATATAGGAAAAAAATGGTATGTTATTTCAGAAAAAGACCCATTTTATGTCAAAATTCCTATGTTAGAACAATAGTATATATAAATCTGATATATATCATAAGTCGCGATGCAAGAAAAATGCAATTTGAATTTCATTAATCAGCCCAGTAGAATGGGAGATACAGAACTGCCCCATTTTAAATTTTTTTTTGGGTGCAGTGTACATATGTGTGTACACACACATATATACATACAAAAGATTTCAAAGATGATCATGTAAAATATTACTTTTGAGAGCAAAAGCCTAAAAGTGAAGTTCACAATTGTGAGCAGAATGCAACATTATGATCCCTATAATTCATAACAAAATTCAAGTTATGGCAAAGATTAATTTCACCATTCTTGACACAATAAACTATTTGACAAAGTCTAAGCTGATCAAATTTTTCTTCTACTAATGATTTTGATTAACATTAACAGGTATTTCACTGACTTTTAGTCTTTTCCTGTAAGCTATACAGACTAATTTTTTATGTATTTAAGCTATTTAATCGGTTACTCAGCCAACAAGGAATAAAAAAACAAAATCAGCAGTGTTTGTCATTTTCTCTATATTTTTTACACATTAAGTAACAAATTTGAAATCTCCACAGTACACTAAATTTCTTTCAACCTTATTCAACATCATAACCATATGGAATCTATACGTCTCAGCATCCAGGAAAATTTTAACCTTTCATTTTCGACTAAGGTTTAACCTCTGCATGCTGGCTAGGATTTGTACGTTGACAGCCTGGGCAGTAGGAGAATGTAAGTTGTCTTCATAGGACTAGAACCATCGATTATTCAGTGATAAGTTCAGGCTCAGCAGGGACTGTACTGGCACTATCTTGTCTGCCTCTTAGATGTGCAATCACAACATATTAAATATCGAAGGCTGTCCTCTGCGTATTACCCCCAGTGGTCGGAACGGAGAGATTGATGTAGACATTGTTTTGACTGCTTTTTGGTGACCAGTTGATGGATAGTTGCCTTGACTTGCATTATTTTAAGCTCGGTCTGCTGAAGGGGATTGATATAATTAATGCCTCTGATCTGCGACTTTCAACGTGGCTTTGCTGTCTCTCTCCCCGGGCTGACTGATGGGACTGCAGCCTTCTGGAACGGGCTGAATCAGAGTATAAAATCATGTAAGGCCATAGCTTGGGTCTGTATCCATCTTTAGCATACTGTACCTTACTGTATTTCATAGTTTAATTAATTTAATTTTAATAAATTTTTATACACTAATCAAATTTTCTATGCTTTTAAAATGCAAACGTTTTGTCTGCCATCCACAAATTAATTTTTCTTTTACCTTGTAAATCAAAACTGAAGTTTTTATGATGTTGCACCGAAAAAGCTAAAAAGAGACCCCAAAACACCATCCTTAAATTTACTAGACACATTATTGTTTTCTTCTAAAAATAATTTCTTTGCAATAAAAAAAAATCATAACATCCCTGTGTTAAAAAATCATAACATTCCTCTGTTTAAGCATCCCACTGAGGAAAAGAACATTGTTATAATTACTTTTAATGTCCTTTAACGAGTTTTTAATTTCTTTTTTTTTCATAATTCAGTTTTTGTGAAATGATGAAATTCACTATACTTACAGTTTTTACTATGGAAGCTATTTCAAATATAGCAATGTATTCATAAGTCACAAGATTAAAAAAATAATTTTAAAAAAGTCTTCATGAATTAAATTTTGTTAACTACAATATATAACAAAAACAGAATACTATTATGTTACTGAAATCTAGGCATAGAATTGAACATCAAATAAAATATGTACAACTTTTTAAATCTTCTATGATGTGTACACAGAATTGTATTTTGCATTATTTGCAATGCAACTACAGTAGAATATAAAGAGTTGTATATTTTTAATTTACAAAATTATTTGATTTTCATTATTAAATTTATCAAATAACACATTGAAAGAATTGATGAAGTACTTTTTTACAATTTCTGCATCAGTAAATAATTTCACACTTTGCAAACCATGTAACAAATTCCATGTCATGCATTTACAACCACTGTATCTTGTGAAACTGCCACCAACATCATATTTTGATGTTAACATTTCTTGAGAAAAAATAATTTTCCCCTTCTTTACTAAATCTTACAAGGAAAAATGTCACTAAATAATCTGTTTTGTTACACAGTAACAAAACTGAGATGTGCATATATGAAGTTTGCATCTATACAGGGCTTGTCTTGGAAGTAGTAGGACCGATCTTTTCCCGCCAAAACGTGGTGAAGGACTGGGATGTTACTGCGCAGGTTGGGTTGGGGGGATCTTAGCTACCAGCACACCAGTTGCCTGCAAGCCTTTACAGAGAGTAGATTGAGTTTAAGGTGAACCCTTTCAAAGTGTCCTATCATCTCTGCAATGAATCGTCTGACAGAGCAGCATTATGGGGTGAAGCTTTGTGTCAAACTGGGTAAAATTGCAAGTGAGACCCACTGCTGATGGGAGTGATGCCATGTTGATCAAGTGTTTTTGAGAGGCACAAATTGTTTCAGGAGAACAGTGTAAGGTGAAGATGAAATTCATATTGACAGCTTTTTTGACTGCAAAGGAGTGTTCACGGAGCGTTTGTACAGCCTGGTCAGACTCTGAATGCTGCATTCTACATGGAAGTACTTGAAAGACTCAGAAAATGAGTCACCTGCATCCATCCAGCAATCGCTGGATTACAGAGGCTCCATTATGACAATATGCAGAGCCAAAATGGTTTCAATGTGAAATGCCTAGTTAAATGTAAATGGTCAGAATGTAAATATTCTGTTGCCCGAAGCTTGTGTTCAGAAAATCATATTTTCCATTTTTCTGCAGCCAAAGTTATTCAAAAAACATCTGTTGGCAAATCAAGTTTCTGGAAATATTTCACATTCGTAAAAATCTTCCAGTTACACGCAATGATTCAATTCCAATCCATTTTTACCTAGTTTTTTACTGCCCTTGCTGTCATGGACTTCCTGACCAAACATGGCAGCCACCTTACAGCCCAAATGTTGCTCCTTCAGACTTCTTCCTCCGACTGAAAAGGATCATGGATGGCACTACGGCTCAGTCCAGGCCATTCAATAGGCCGTAACGAGAGAGCTGAAAAGCATTCCAGGCAGCCTTCATTGACTGGCAGAGTCACTAGAAATGCTGTGCTGATGCAAGAGAAGAATATTTTGAAAACTATTAACCATCCAAGCAGTTGAACCGTACATATACGTTCAACCAAAATTGTGCTCTAAGTGCCCAGCAATCATATATACGTTCAACCAAAATCTTACTCTAAGCACGCAGCAAGCATATATACGTTCAACCAAAATCTTACTCTAAGCACGCAGCAAGCATATATATGTCCAATCAAAATTTTGCTCTAAGCGGCCAGCAAGCATATATATATTTACGTTAGGTTTTCTTTCCCCCAGGAATTTTGACGGGAGTTATTGCACTAATATGCCCCCTGCTGGGAAGGGTTTCACTTTCTGAAATTTTGTTTATTATTTTGGGGTTGCTGCAAGTAACTGCTATGTCACCAAAAAATCTATGTTTTGCTCGCATTTTTAATACTGCTACCAAATTGAAAAAGAGATTGGAAATACTTTCAACATGTATTGAAAATAAAAATGGAATTTATTTCTTCATCCAATATTTGATATGGATAAGAAAATAATTGAATAATAAGACTTTAGCCACTCTTCAATTAAAATCTGGTTTGACAGTTTGAAGCCAATATATAAATTCAGAGTACTTATTCAAAGGTCCTTTTTTATTTTAGAATCGAATACCCACAACACAATAAATTGAACTGAATCACTAGAATAAATTTCAAAATTTTAAGGATTTAATGAAGATTTGTTTTAATAGAAGCATATCAGTATTGTGCTGAAAGTTATCTATATAATAAATGTTTTAATGACAGACTTCTGACAGCATAAGATTGATATTAACGTTATAAACCTAGAAACATCTTTACTGTCTGAAATACTAGAATAATAAACATGTTACAAGAATGTTCAATAATCATAAGCTTTAAAGTGATACCAGTTGAAAAAGGGCTGACGCATCACCGTCGAGATAGATAAGGCCTGCACGCTGAGTTAATACGTCACTGCTAGGGGACCGGTCTTCGTGCAGTTTAGCTTCTTTACTAAACACCATTTTTCTAAACCTGTTCTACAAAACTGGCATCTCAAGCTATACATTCAGTCACAAAATTACAAGTGGCTATATAATGTTTTACAAAGCTTATACGACTATTAAATATTTTCATTTTGTTTTATTGTTATTTATTTTCAAGATAAAAGTATTTGAGAAAGGTGTGGTGCTGCTAAAAGCAAATCATTTCTTTGAAGGAGAAATTGTTTTTAAATTTGAAGTAACAAAAATTTTTACTTTTCTGTACTGACTATGCGTCTCTTTCGCTGATTCCCACCCCACATCAAATTTTCCGTTTCACCTACTACTTTAACAAAATGCTTGACAGACGGAACACATATTTTTCATTCCATACTTATTGCATATTTTTATTTGTATATATCACATTAATGTAGCAGCATTATAAAACATCAAACGAATGAAAGAGGCTACTTAATATTTAGACTAACATTTAAATGCTTTATATCAGTCAAAAATTTAACTTGCTTTTAAACAAACTGGTTACATGATACTAACAAATATGAAATTGAACAAAATCTAAATTAGCTAAATATAAGTTTCACCATGATAAAATGATCTTTAATGATTTTTTGCAAAAAGCATTGATATTTAAATTTAAGAACAGTACACTCTGTTAAGAATCAAATTTACTCAGTGTTTGATATTCTACATATTATGTAATGGAATAAGTGTTATACTTTTAACTCCTTAGGACAGTTACTTCATATAAAATTAAAGTTTCAAATTAAAATAATTAATTAATCACTAATTTTGCTGAAAATTTTTATTCATTAGTCTTAGTAACTGTTACAAGGGATAATCCTTTAGATGTCAAAAGTAAACATAAATTTATCCCTTAAGTCATAATGAATAAAAAAATACAAATTTTAAAACCCAACAAAAAGTTTACAAATACATATTCAATAAAACAACTGATGTTTTTTTAAATGCAATGGAATATTTTCTAAAATATAAATACTTTATTTTAAATATTTGCTTTCTGTAGTGTTCGTAGTTTTCTTTTTAAACAGGGTTTTCTATAGATATAATTTTTTTAGAACAGTAATTCTTCAGTAAAATGCTTCCGCATACCAACAAAATTTGTTTCACACAATATTCAGCAGTATATCAATTGAATTAAGTAATTCTAGCCTATTTATAATAGAAAACGCAAGAGACACCACAAAATTTCTTTGATTTTTAACTTTTAAAAATTCACTTTCGTATTTCTTAGAAAGAAGTTTTTGAACTGCTATATAACAATGCACAATAATAATTACAATATCTGATTTTACTTTAAATATCCTCTATTCATGCTTGAAAATAAGCGATATGCGTCTTCGCATATCAATGCTTTATCAACTGAAAATTGCTTCCGTTTTTTGCACATGGCATAAACACAATATCCTGCAAGGTATGTTTAAGACTGGTATTACACTTTCAAAGCCTAAAATATTCTCATTAATTACATAAATATTCAGGTAATTAATCACTTCATCTTCCTTTTCACATGAAGACAACATTAAACTCATCAATATTAATTTGACAAAAGTTGCAGATTTCGATGAAAAACTGTTTAGTAATCTGAGTTTGGACTCGCATTCAAGTATTTGCCTCACTGAGACATGATATTGCGATCCGGCTAAAAATCTATACTTTCCGAATCTCTCTTCTAAGGAATCAGTGTGTTTTACCACAGAGAAAATATTTCGTTTTCAGTTCTTCCATACAATACTACTTCATTTCCAACAAAGTGTGATTTGTGTGAGTAAGAGCATGATGAGTTTCTTTCGCAAAATTCCCTGTAGTTTATCCCAAACATCCAGCCAATTCAAAAATTTATTTAGGAACTTCACATTTTCATCGTCAAGCAAATTAATTAATGGATTCATATTTTCATTTCTTAGCCATATTCCTTTATGGTGACTTTTCATAATATCCTTTGCATCCAGGAACAACACAACGGGAAGGCATAATGATGATAACACGAAAATATGAAGAAACGAAAATCTATCACTAAATAAATAACCTGAAAAACCAATGAATAATGTAGAAATATTATAAAACTAACGAAATCTATGGATTTAACAAAAGCGTGTGAAGCATGTCTAACAGCGTTGAGACAGGAAGCTACCGATATGTGGGGTGGACAAAGAATATGGAGAAAGTTTCGAGGAGTGTGATTGTGTAAGTTACTGATGAGGGTCCCTTAACCGTGACGTCATAAGCTAGTTTCGATTCAGAGAGCAGGCCTCATCTATCTTGGTGGTGATGGCTGACGTCGCAGCAGAATCGGCTGCAGAGAGCGGCAGAATCAAAAGGCAGGAAAATTTTTAGAATTTAGAAAAACATGCAGCAACAAAAATTAGGGATGGAAAAAATTTTAGAATTTCTATAATACATACACTGGGCAATGGTGTTTAGCAAGTTCAAATGTTTTAAAATTTAGTAATGCACCAGGCAGCAAAATTTTAAACCCTCAAAAGGTACACTGGTCGACAAAATGCCTAGCTCCAGCCATGGTTGCAAGGCTTTGATGTATATTATATGTTAGAGGTTCTGAACTTCGTTAAGTAAGCATAATAATGAGCAAAGTGATTTTTATTAAATACGAAAATAAGTGAGTAATAAAATAAATTTGTTCATTTTATTCTATACAATTTTTAGTAAGCTTCATTTATTGTTATTATTAATACTATTATTATTATTTTATCAACAGTTGATACTCAAAGATCTTTCACTACATCTTTTGAAGGCGATAGATGAATTCATCCCCCACAGTAAAATATAGCATGATAAACATGTATTTAAATAGGCTATTGTTTCGTATATGTTTGGGAAAATGGACTATTTTTCGTAACAGCAATCTTGCAAATAAAATGCAATTCAAATTCAAATATAAAATGTTATTTTTTCTTATTTTCTTTCTGTGTCATGATCTTTTCCCCCCTCTAATAATTTTATTTTCTTTAGCTTCAGCAAACTGATATGAATCAAATCTTAGATTAGGATGTCTCTTGACTTAGGAATTACATAGTTAATTATAACCACAAGCTTAATTAAAATAATTTTGAAGCTCATGCAGTTTTTTTGCAGGGTTGGTTCATATTTATGTTTTGTTTAGCATAGCGCCAGAACTCTGAAGTAACTTCTTCAATTTTCTTCTTTTTTTCTTCTCATTTAAAACTGCAGCTGTGACATGAATGCAAGCCATTTTTCCTCAAAAGGCTTTCTATAAACATGTCTACATGAAGGTAAACAGCCTTTCCATGCACCATTTAACATTATCCAATCAGTATAAAAACGTAGTCGTTTAATACTTATGTGCAAAAAAATTTTATACTTTGTTACAATGTATTGTAAAAAGTGTTGCTTAAACACTGTCATAAAGCACCAAAGCCAAGGGGGGAAAAATTAGGTTCTCATTTTCCTTACAGCTGTTATTAACAGGATCATTATTTTGTTTTTAGGCTGAAGTTCGGAGGACGAAATATGACGAAAGAAATTAATGGTATCAGAACAATTTCTGTTTGTGTAGTTAAAAAGATTCATGCAATATGCACGAACTATATTAATCACTTTCTTCTGCAGCATTCTTATCAAATGATTTGTAATACTCATTTAGAAGACAGATCTGATATTTGACGAATATGCATTCAATTTGATCTTCTTCTCAGTATTATTAGATTGAATAACGTAATTCAACTTTTCTTTGAAATCATTAATTTCATTTGTAAATGTTTTGCAATATTAACTACTAATATTATTAAAATTCCCTGCCTTAGTAAAACCACTGAACGACTGACTTCGCCATGTATAGATACTCGCCTCCGAGTGTTGGTGTTTTTTAACGGCTTTTCAATATCTAAATACCGTGAAAGGCAACTAAAGGACTTACAAGTAATGATTCTACGAAGTTGACACCTGATTGTAAGACAACATATCCGATCCTATTGGTATTCAGTATTCCTATCAGATCATAAATATTGGTATTAAACGGGTGTTAAAATCACAGAGAATGGGGTTGCTACCTTGTTGTTTTCCTATTTTTTCCTCATGAGCAACAAGAACATGAGCTAGTTGCCCTCAGAAAATCCTCCATGTAGGTGTCCTTAAGCAAAATAGTCTTCATCTGCTACGTCATGTAATAGCAAACTCACGAAAAGTTACGTTCTTTCATTACATTCAATTAAATAAACAATCAAACCTTATCATAGTGCTTATGGAGAAGTTATTCAGACTAAAAGAAACATATTACTAGTGCCTTGTAAGTGTTACAGGAACTTAGTTTTTGGCAGCATTGAGAGAAAAAAAAAAAAAGGGAATACGTTATCATTCATGTCAAAATCATATAAATAAATCTTTAACTAAAAATATATATTTACATAACAAAAACAAGATCAAGAGAAGAAAATATTTCAATTTTCCAATTTCACCACAAAGAAATAGGAAAACACAATTAAAATTAAGACTTTGATATGCTGTAAAAACTCCTCCAGTTTCATAGTATCGATCAAGCGGCAGTGTCGCTGATACTAAAAAGTCTTGAGTTACTTTCAGTCTGTTAATTAATTTGTAGAGTCATTAGGGTTATTCATGGTGGAGACGTGAAAATTATTCGTTGCCCTTGCCGGGTCTCGAACGTCGGACCTCTCGAATAAGAGAATGCTTCCAATTACACCACGAAGGTATGCGGAAAAGAGGGAAAAAATACCTTATTAAATTAACCTAAGCTAACTATCATAGTATTCAAACTGTACTATACTGTTCTAAGCACGGCAGCGAAGAAGTTTTTATTCATAGATATTTTTATTCATAGGAAGTTTCAGTTGTTCTAAATAAATTGTAAAAAAAAAATGCATTATAACTTATCATTTCTACTTGATGACGGAAGGAACAGTCAAATTTTGGTCTTTTCAAATGAAAGGAAGAGAAATAATTAAAAGCAGCAAAACTTTCTTTATTTGTGGAAATTTT
Organism: Stegodyphus mimosarum; assembly: GCA_000611955.2. Lineage (NCBI taxonomy): Eukaryota > Metazoa > Arthropoda > Arachnida > Araneae > Eresidae > Stegodyphus > Stegodyphus mimosarum. The sequence goes on along the minus strand of KK122589.1, from coordinate 363,779 downwards.
GATAGTGTTTGAAGTGGTTTTTCACATTTTTAATACTGAGATTGAAAGCATCTCCATTATGGTAAATGTTGTTGTTCTGCTGGTATGCTTATTCCCATAGTAAAGTAAAATAAACCACTGAAATACTATGTGTTTAGATTGTAATCGATTTTGAAGTTACAGTTTTATATTTTGCGCATTTGAAAATACAGTTATTTTAAAGATTTTGTTTCTTTTATGAAAATAAATGATCCCGTGTTTACTGAGATCAACGTAATAAGGAAAAGAAATATGATTTATCATTTCAACATACACAAAAACAATGAACAAATCAGAATGCACTTCAGGATGTCTGCAGTCACTGCACATATTTTCTAAGAAACATCAAAGAACAATGCCTTGATTATATAATGGAATTCACGGATTTGATGCAAAATTAAAAGACTTTTGCAATAACTGTTTTCATTAGTGACTTCAAAGCGATATCTAATAATATAGGTGTGGAACTGCAATTAAAAAGCGCATAGGGTAAGGGATTTTATAGAAGAATAACATCATAAGCTTGAATTATTTTGTCGGTGTCTACTTCCATGCCTCTCAAATTAACTTCACCTTTTCGTTGCCCTGCGTTGGCAATGCGCCTTTTGGATTTGTCTATGACGCAAGCAGTCGCTGGAACATTTTGCGCTGCATATATTATTATGTTAGCCTGTAATTACTGTAATTTCTATTATATCTGTTCATTCTCTGACGTTTTTATGTATGATTTTTGTTAATAAATAACAGCACTTTAATATGAAATACATTAGTAGCGGACTTTATTAAGGTTATTTAGAAATGAAAATACACTTTCAATTTCGGCGCCATTCGAACATCGGACCACAAACTGTAAAATTGATAAAATTACTGAAGAAGAAGCTTACAAAATTATTTTTTTTATTTATCCATGTTATTTACATTTAAAGAATAAAAGAAGGAAAAGAATAATAGTGAAAAGACTTAGATATTATTCTTTAAATTGTTAGGCATTATTTGTTAGATTAATCTTTGAAAGAATAACAAAGAGTTTCACTTTCCTGCAGTATTAGGAAATCTTCCGAAAAATTAAAGATGATTTCTTCTGCATTTTTCCTTTCGGATACTCTCAGTGTTTTTTCTGTAATACAAGGCGAAGTCAGAATCCTTGAATGTGGAAGGGGGTCTTCTCGAAACCCTGCAGTGGGTTCTTTTCTTCCCTTTTTCCCATTCTCTTTCACTCTCACTGAGGGTAATAAAATTTTTCCGCCTCTGTTGTAGCTTCCTCTGAATGAGTTTGCAACAACTGTAATGTTTTGACATTTTTTTTCTTTTGAGAAATTCTGAGCTTTGTACAAAGAAAAATTCTGATATTTTTAAATTTTCAATTTATTGTCTAAAAGTGCACAATACTGAATATGTAAATCCTTTATTCAAATTTAATCATATTAAAAATGTTATTTTTCTAAATCATTGAATATTAATTTGCAATAAAATATCAATCATTCGTAAAATGGCATATTTTTAGAATTTTACCTCATTCGTTTTAGAGTTTTGGATATCCGCTAGTGGGCGTATTCATGCATTAAAAGACGAGCGCACATTCAAAACACAACAATTTAAAACGTAAATGAATAAAGAGCATAATTAATTATACATATTAACTGTGACATTTGATTATAATAATAAAAGGACTTTACTGTGTGTGGTATGTATGCCTGCTTAGCTTTAAGATGTATCTCTGCACTTTTCCTTCATGTGTCAAATAAATTAGATGTACATTGATAAATAACAACTTCAAAACTTTTCTCCTTCTTTCTGCGGGCAGTTCTTCGATAATTAAAAATCTGCGCCAAAATCTCTATATTCAAGCCATTAAAACGACTTTTCTAACATTCCCCGTAAGTTAGTGAATATACTTCAAAAATCATAATTCTGAGTGTATATATTTTCACTGTTACCTTTGTTTCTAATACAAATTAAATTAATACATATACTAACTTATCAAATGTTTGCTGTTAAAAATTTGTTATGCTCTATTCAAAATCACAGAACAGAATAAATACATGCTGATAATAAATGGTATTTATTAAGCTTGGAAAATCCTTGATTGAATGGACAGCAGCATGTCAAACATAAACAGAAGAGAAACAAGCTGAAGCGAAACATAAAATTAGCAAAGCTACAATCTTGTGTTTGGCTTAGATTTAGTCAAGAACTCAGTCGATTTTGAAGGCAAACAGGTACAGGTCTCACTGCACTGACAGATTTCTTTGCTTCTGATGAAGAGGGATCTGTATCTGTCTTCGAAATTGATTTAGTTCTTGACTGAATCTACGCTAAACACAAGGCTGTTGATTTGCTAATTTTTTTGTCAAACTTAATTAATTATGGTTTTACCACACAAGTCTGTTAAAATATAAAAAATCATATTCCCATAAATTCAATTTGTAGGTGTCGGGTGTGCTAGGACCATGCTTTTACAACACATTCATATCTCTAAATAGTCATTATATTTAAAAAATTTCACTTTTAATTAGAGCATATAATTAAACTAACATTCAGCATGATTTAATGACATTGTCTGAAATTCTATTTTGTAAAACTTTATGTTGAAAACGTAAAATGTAGTTTTTTTAGAGTTTTTAAAAATAAAAACTTAATTCCAAGCTACTTCTGATGAATGACTAAAGTTTAAATTTTTGTCTGTGTTTCTCAACCAAATTATAAGATTGAATGGGAAATAGAAGCAAAAAGACTGAAAAACATTGAGGTGCTTAAAATTCAAAAACGAATGAAAGGGTGGGAAATAAAACATATTAAAAAATCTTTTTAATTACTCGGCTTTTAGAAAATAAAAAATAATAATAAAACTTCATCGGTCAGCTTGGTTTAAAATATTGCTAGTGGGTTATCAAGTTAGGGTATTCGGATATGGCAAAGCACACGACGGCTGTCCTAAGGGAAGGGATGTTTTTGTCGATCACTTGCTAAGCGAAACTAGGTTATATTCAGGTTACATAAGCGGAAAGTCACAAAAAGCTTCATACGGTCAGGCCATTCTTCTGTACTCTAACCTAGATCGAACTACCAATATTTAGCTGTCTACTACTCGACAAGTGAGATCCCTACTCCACAGATCACGTAATTTAAAGTAAGAATTTTTTTTTTTTCATCATTGTTGATTGTTTGCTTGATTGGATTTGATCATGGTAAAGCATGGAAAGGTTTCCCATCTAAGGGAAGGGATACCTTCATGGAGAACATTTTATGGAAAATTAACTCCCATTCATATTATGCAATGGAAAAACCACTTTCCTTGTTGAATTAAATTTTTAAACTGTAGCTATCTTGGTTAGAGAAACGAAATTAAATAATAAAAGAATTTACATAAAGTTCGAAATATGTACGTCAAAGTATATGTGTTTTAATTATAAGTATTTAAAAATAAAGAGAACACTTTATTTGAAAACTGCTGTAGGATTCTGACTTTAGTATCATACGATCAGAAATGTTGGAATAATTTAAGAATTATTTTTTACTTTTCAATGCATTCTGGTAAAACTTCTCATATTAAAGATTTTATGCATATACATATGCATGTATGTGTATATAATTTCCACACACAGCATGATTTTGAATATCATATTTTTGAATAAAAACATTTTCATAATAGCAAATTAATAAGAAGAGAAACATGCCTATATAATAATTAAAATTTGTAAAAAATGCAACTTTAAATTCACGTAGATTTTAAATAAACATTTATCAATTTCAAGAGCGTACTGACGCAAGTCTTTCTTCTTCAAGCGTGAAACAGATTTACTACAATTTGCCTGCTCAAGATTGCTCTAGAAATCGACAGCGTATTATATCCTCACGTATTTTTCCCACTATGTTTTAATCCGCAGGCTCCATAAATTAAAAAATATTCCGGTAATTTTCCCCCTTTCTCAATGCATTAAGATCACGTACTCCTTTAAATTTTCAAATGGATTCACCCATGTTGCGATTGTTTTCGTCTCACTGACAAAAACAAATCCTCTCAAACTACTTGTGCAGGTAACGCCGAACCTTTCCTTTTTAATTGTTGAAATTTATGCTTAATATAAGAAACGACGAATAACAGTGAATAAACTGACATTCACTCTATGAGTTCTCTAAGTCAGCTACGCATTCCTCTTTCCTAATTATTTACGGATGTCTTGGAGCCTGCAGAGACAACTCTAAGAATGGGAGAGAACCAACTTTAATATTATACAGGGAAAAAATCATTTATTTCATGTAATATATTTTTATCTAAGGCAATTCAAGACGCACTTACTTAAAAGCATTTTAATTTAATTCTGCAACTGTATTTCCATTCAAGAATGTGTACCAAGAATTTATAACAAAAAAGACACTTTTATAAGGAAATTTTTTTAAACAATTTTAACTTTGAAAATACAGGATCGTAAAACTGAATTTTGTACTTTTTCAGTGCACTGAATCAGGCGAAAATCTTCTCAGTTCTAAGTTTATTTACACATTAGTTTATTTAGAAGCAGGAGAAATGAAAAGTGAGCAACGCCTTCGTCAGGACTCGAACCCCGGATCTCTGGAATACATGCCCAGTGTGCTGAACACTACACCACGAAGGCATGTGAAGAAGGCCGGAGAAATACCTTATACGTTTTATCCTTACGTTTAAAGTTAGAAATACTTAAAGGATTAATTAAAAAAACTGAAAAAAAAATTATATTTTGGAAGTTTTTTGTGTGTGTATATAGGAATTTAGAAAAATTGCAAGTAATTTATCATTTTTCCGTACATGATTTAAAATTATCATTATAAAATTTTAATATGAAAAAGAAATTTTTAATGAATAAAATCATTCAAAAATCTAGATAATTGTATAGTTTTTCTGAAAAGAGTTTATTTATGTGCCAGGCTTTTCTCTTTAAACGATCTTTTATCATTGGACAGTACTTCATGACACAATTTTCTTTTCGTAAGTATCTCTCTCTAGCCACGGGGGGAAGGGAGGGAGCACTGAGGGTCTTAATGGGCAGCACGTAGCAAAGAATATTTTATTTTTATCTGAAAAAGTATTTATAATAACAAGGAATAGAAAACTGAAAAGTTGCAAAAAAGAAAAATGCAAAAATTGAATGCCACAGGAAAAAATTTAATTTACTATTCTATCATAAATTTGTTGGAATCGACTTGCTTTCAGTTACCATGTAAAGAAACATTTTTGATGTAGATTTAACATGTAGAAATAGATTTGGTAATAATTCAAGTCAATGTCGTTTGAAAGCAATGTTAATGCCATTCAGAAAACGTTATTGATTAGAATATAAATTGAAGTAATTAAAGCTAAAATAAGCAAAATAAGCAGTTTAATAAACTGTATGCTAAAGTAATGTGTTTTTATTTAGTACATAAATTACATACATTTTTATTTGTATAATGCGATGAGTAGAAAATTTTTGATGACCGTATCTTTTTCGCCTAATTATTAGTCCTATTATTCTTTCTGTTATATAATACAAATGAGTAATGATACAAAAATTATAGTCGAATCAAAACGTAATTTTCTATAAATTTCATGTTCGAGGAATAACTACAATTTTTATGCCGATTTCGTGAAATATTTTATTAAAACATGCAGAAATAAAACTAAATAATCTTCCAAATAGAAAAACCAAAAACGCAAAGCAATATCAATTTTAAACACATATTCATAAAATACGTATGCTGTTTAAAATCTGGCTTAGTTACGCAGCCAACACGGCGATAACCTTAAAATCTGGTATACGTTCAATGAAATCTTTCTTGTCATAATGGGAGCCTACTGGACAAAAGGACAGGGGCACGTGAATATGCCCCAGTTTACGATGGTCATTTCAGTGGGGTAGGGTGGAGGGCAACTAAAGAGAGTGAAATGACTACTGCTTTTAGCTTTAATCTGGTTACAGAGTGGGCAGAAGGATTTGGTTTGTTTTCAAGACTTGAGAAGAGGAGTTTTTAGTCGAGGGTATTGGCCACTAAGGTGGTTAAGTTGATGTGTCAAAATTGTGAAAAACTTTTTTTTTTTAAATTCCGTCATACTATTTTACGGACAAACCATGTATTTGGCTACAGCTTGGTATTTTAATATCTGTACCACTGGCATCACAAAATTAAAGCTTTATAAGCCATTTAAAACTTAATTTTAACATGCATTTGAGAAATTTAAAATTTTAATACCCTGCAGATGACCTTCAACATTTGTTTGCAAGATACTAAAACTAATTTCATTTTGGGTGACACATACAAGCTTACCAGGTCATATACAGCCTGTGAGTAGAATAGACTGCTGATATAAATAAATAATGAATCAAATACAGGAACTGGTATCACTTACCTTTTCAGCTTTCTCCCTACGTTTAGTTTCAAATTGCGTTTCTTATATCTTTCTTTCACATTCGCAGCCATCCTATTAATATGATTTGTCTCTTTGGCCATTGTTTTCTTTTTGCACATATCACATCTCCATTTCCCTGTAAGTAAAAGCACTGCAATTAATATTAAAATTTTGCAACAAGGTAAGAAGTAATGTGTAACATGTATACTCTTTTTGTAACAGCTACATAAAAATATACAGCCTCATATTGTCACAAAACTAGAACTCCAAACAGCCAGATTCACTAGGACCACAGATGATCTAAATAATTAGTAAAAACTAGATAACAGGATTGTCTTCTTCTGCAGGCCGAACATGTGTCAACAATGTATGTAACAATTTGTCATATTTTCTTTTAATTACAAAAGCACTTTTATTTACATAAAACAGAAAGTACAAAATACTTTTTTGATACAATTAAAGAAAGAAATTTTTTATTCACATATGTCTCAGAGGAAATAAAAAGTTATTATTCATCCATGTAATCACACAAATCATTTCTATTTCAACTAAACTTTTGAAATTTAAATTTTATTTATATATATAGCCTTTAAAGCAAAATATATAAAGCTGATTTTATTATTAAGCAATGAAACAATTAATAAAGCAAGAAACATCGATATTAAAAAAACTTAGCATTTTTGAGAAATCCTTCCTTAATGTTTTTGCAGTCTTCAAGTACAAAACGATTTCTTTTTACTAAAAAAAAGTGAGAATTGCACAAACTAAACACTGCACAGAGTTTCGGTACTGTATGCTGGCCAACAATAAAAGCGGCAACACTCTAATACTTTGCTTCCAAATTTTACATCACATTTGCATAAAATTCAGCCATTTAAGAAGTAGAATTTCAAAGAATGTGAATTTTTGCTTCGCTACTGGTGGGGAAAACACCATGTTTCAGTAGAAATGCAACACTTTCTTTTTCATAAGCCAACGAACTTTACAGTCCCATTATAATTCCTCTGGGGGGGGAGGGAGAAAAAAAAATTGGCGGACGAGTTTCCAAAGGTGAAATTTTACAATCAATGGATTTTGTAAAGAAATGAGAGAAGGGGTATTGAATGAAGATGAAATAACAGAAGTTTTTCATTGTGATGACAATGTCCCAATCATCAATCAATTAATGGACAGCAAAATCTGTAGTACGGTTCTAGATCCAGAAAATACCGCTAGCAATAGTGAAGGAAATGACAGAGAAGTTAATTGAAGATGAAAAAAATTTCAATTGACAAGTTAGTTCGAATTCTTGATACAGCAATTACAGGACTTGAAAAATAAAACTTTACGACTAAGCAAGAAATTATGTTCGTCTACAGAATTAAACAGAAAGTATTAGCATGAAAAACGAAGCAACTTAACACATTGACTGCCATGACAATTTTCAGAAATTTGGCCTAAAATGACAATTTGATTGAATCACATTATATTATTAAAAACTCTTAATTCTAGTGCATAGTTATCATCAAAAAGCATAAAAAATGTGTCTTTTTTTTAAAAAAGGTCTTACGAATTATTTTGTAGTTGGCTTCTGTAACAGAAATCTCTTTGCAGAAGCCAACTACTAGTTAATTCAGACACAGACATGCACTCAGACACCTGTTGCAATGGAATAATTTCTATGAAACCGAATATAATTCGAGATTACAATAATGGAATGTCTGGCATTGACTGAAATGCATTATTTCTATCCAGCTTGTAAAGAGAAGCCAGCCTTTTGTCTGGAAGATTGTTTTAAGAAGTTCCACAAACAATAAAATATTATTTTATTTCTTGAATTTGAATTGATTTTTATAATTATATTTTTTGTTCATTTTTTAATAAATTTTCCATTTATGCAAGCCAGCATTGATTTTTCGGTCTTTTCCCAGAAGCCATCTATTGATGTTAGCACTGATATATTCTGAGTTTAATCGTAGCTGCACAAAAATGGGAAGTAAACACAGTACGAGATAACTCGTAGTTGGTGTCCTAGAAAAGAATGCAATCTATGAGTTATCTTGTAGTTGGCAGTCAACGTGTTGAAAAATTTACATTGAAAGAAATGTTTAATAAAGTAAAAAAATAATTCTGAAGCATTTTTTGTAAATTTTAATACCCATTTAAATCACAAATACTTCATTATTTCCTAAATCACGATTTCATATATTTTATTTTATAATTTCTACATACCAGCCTACTAGATTTAAACTGATGATCTAATATTGGGAAAAATCCCAAATTGCCGAAGTTCCGATGAGTCTGGATCTTGGACTTTGTACAGTATAGGAGATTTGCAAAGGACCTCTCTTCCATCACGAGATCCCTTCATAAGCTGAGAGAAAGCAAGCAAAAATACTAGTGAACTAAAGAATGCGAGGATGCATTTAACAAACTGAAGAAAACTTTAACGTCTGCTACAATCTTGATGTATAATCAGTTTGAGAAACCATTATCTTGACATGGTTGTGAGTAATGAGAGTGCAGGTGCTGTTTTGTCCCAAGAAATAAACAGTCAAAAACATGTTATAGCCTACTGGAGCAAATGTCTAACTAAATCAGAGAAAAATTCCTTTGCCATAAGGAAAGAGTTGCTTCCCATAGGTAAAGCCGTAGAACATTTCCATCAATATTTTTACAGCAAAAAACTCCTGCTCCGCACAGATCATGAATTTTTGACCTGGCTCTTAAATTTCATGAATCTTGAAGGTCTAATGGTAACAGCTGGGTACAGATATTCCAAGAATATGATAAAAATCTGCCATCGGAAGATATCATCTCATGTAAACATCGACATCCTGTCTAGAAGACCCTGCCCAGAAAGCTGCCAGCATTGTTCCAGGTCAAAGAGAGCTTTTTAGTCCGGTTGCACACAAATTATCAATCAAATATCGCTTGACCCAGAACCCATGGAGTGACGATGAACTAAGGTAATACTGAGCTTTAGTCCTATGACAGAACAATATTGGACTCTTTGGGACTCGCTCCATATTCATGACGGCATCTTGTACCGGAATTTCAGATTGGATGATTGAAAGGGATTCTGATGGAACCTGATACTTCTAAAATCCTGGGTCCCAGATGTCCTTAAAGAATTACACAGCAGCCCTACAGGAGGGCATTTCGGAATAATGAAGACGGAATAATGAGAGAGATAATAAAGTTCGAGAGCACTTCTACTGCGGCAATGCAAAGGCTGACGTGCAAAAGTGGTGCCAATCATGTGATGCTTGTAAGGGTTGGAAGGTACCGAAGAAATGCAGTTGAGGGCAGCTGCAATATTACAGTTGTTAAGTTGTAATATTTGACATCCTGGAGTGAGTAACAATTTACTTGGCACTTTAATAGTGCCTATTCAAGAACATCTACCTTTTTTATGCTGTTGCGATAGAAAGAGAGCACAGCAAAATAGCATCTTTAAGGGAATGAGAGATATAAGTTACGTAAAATTATCAAATATGGAGGCTCACCAACAAAAGGTTTTGGTTTAGATTGCTTATTAAGAGGAAGGTTTCAGTCCTCGAAATTTTGAATTTAGGTTCTGAATTAGCTATAATACCATCAGTCTTACGAAAACCATGTGGCAGACTGATCTAGAAATGACAAAGTCCAGAAAAATTATTACTATTTTTAGCATACAGAGTAGTAATGCCCAAATTAAAAATGAGGAATTAAGATGCTATTGCTAAATTAAAAATTATAAAGCTGATTAACATAAGTTTTTCTTATATATACACAAACAAGATGTAAAAAAGTACAGATACAGATAATAGATTTTTATTGAAATACATTATTTAAATAAAAAAACAAAATAAAAAAAAAGTTTAACTTTACTTGGCAAGAAACAAATGAATGGTGAACTACATATATATACACATTACATATATATTTAAGAAAATACAAACCTCTTGCTGGCCTTGGAAAGACAGGGCGGACACAAGTGGCATGGTATCCTTTATCACATAAATTGCAGCATAGCATTCGTTTCTGAAAGCAAAAATTTGTATGTGGTTATAAAATCAAAATCTGGAATAGATAACACAAATATTTCAGAGGAAAACTCTATAAAATCTTTTACAATCAACCCAAGAATATTTTGTTCACAATTTTCTTAACTGATAAAATTTAATGCTCAGCAGGAGAATATAAAAACTAAAGGCATTATAAATTCTCTTACATCTGAAATACAAAACCAAAAGAAGGAAGAAGTTTCATTTAATTGAAAATTTGAATTAATGAGAATTCTGGTACACTACATTATAAAATGCCCAGTATTCAGCATAGATATCCATATGAATGGTGCACTTTACTAAATTTATTAATGACAATAATTACTTTGATACGTAAAAATGATGTATTATAATTAAATTCTAGACATCCACATCACAAATCCTATATTTACATTAAAAATATGCTGTACAAAATTGCATAAAATGATATGGTAATGATGGAGAATTGGAAAATACTGATCTAACGAAAATGATATTGATAATTAATTAATAGAATATTTTCTTTTATTTGGTTACACTCCTTTTCTTTCATTAATAAGAATATATGGAAAAGCATTAAGCAGCGTAATAAAAACAACGTTTAAATAACTTATTTAAGTTTTTACAGAAAGTGTATTAAACAAGTACTTTTCTGGGACACCAGTAGCAAATCTGCTAACCTACTTCTCTCATGAATGATCACCTACATCCCATCATGAATAGCAGCAGAATTCTCCGATTTTATTTAAGAGAAAACAGACTGCTGTGCACATGGAGAGAACAAGTTTCATTTTCATGTACACAGCAATCTGTTTTCACATAAAAAACATTACAAAACTGCACAAATTTACTATTAAACATAATATATAATACAATTTTTTCTTTCATGAAGCTTTATTTGTTGGTAGAATTACCACTACCTAGTTAGATTTTGTGCCAATCACTCCATGAATTAGGCAATGGCTACAAATCAAGCAAGTGCAAATTATTTGACATTTAAAGTTTCTACAAAGAAGGTTAAGATGATGCATGGAGATGTAAGCATATCAGATGTATCAGCAATTTACTGAGTTTGAATGAGCTTGTGTACAGTACAAAGTCCGAGATCAAGACGTCCAATATCCAGATTGATCTAAAAGCCACTAACAAAATTTTTTACAGTAAGAAAACATATGGAGAATCTCGACTTTTAATTTCACTTCGGCACTAAATAAAACACCACCTTATTGAAGAAACAATCATTTTAGCATAAATTTGTGCAATCAATAATTTGACTCCGCAGCTGGGTATCTGCTTAGTATACATCTCAAATATATTATCTAATGTTTTATATCTCTGACGCCAAACTGGGGAAAATCTTATTTATTACGTTTTGCCTTCATCACCATATGTTTATCAACACATGACAACTTGAGTAATGACTCATGCAGCAATCCCTAAACATTTTTTTTTATATTAGTAATTGAACAAAGAGTATTGAAACCTTTTATATTAACATTACACTTGGCAATGATTACAGATTTAAGTTAAATGTGCTAAATTTTAACAAGGAAAAATTTAACAAAAATTTCCGTATGCTAAAAATAGATTTTGTTAATGATACTCATAGGCTAAAAGATTACATTTAGTGCTTTTTGAATTAAGAATATCTGGTTTTTTATTCATAAAAACAGAAAACCAGCGCCAGAGCTCGTATGGCCACACCAGGCGGCAGAACTTGGATAAAATTTAGAGAAGCACTGAGTAAAAAAATTAAGAGTTGATAAAATTTTCAGAATTCAGGGAAGCACTAAGACCCAAAATTAAGGGACAGCAAAAATTTGGAACTTAGGGAGGGCCTTGGTAGCAGAATTTAGAAGCCACAGAGACTGCAATCAGATGGCAAAATAGCTAGCGCCGACCCTCAGTACGCTTAATTGTATGAGAGAATTTATTTATTCCAGACTCAAATAAGCCTTAAGCATGTGCAAGAAATAGACGTTAGTATAATAAATAAATAAATTAATACAACTCACGCTTAATTGTTTCAGTGTGCACTAGAAGAAGAGCAAAATTTAACGGAACATTTTGTCGCCATGCTACATAGCCAAACATGTATAGCGGACGCTGTTAAGCTAGGCTAAAATTATACTTTACTGATTCAAAAGAATTTCAATTAATATATCAGACTAAACTGTTCCTTAACTTTCTGATTTAATCCAGCTTATTATTTTTTGTAGGCTGTTATAATAACAGCAATTTTATAAAAACTAAAGTTTGAACTTTCGATTATGTCGAAAGGAGTTTCTAATTCTGGAGCTGCAACAGGATCTACAAGGTGAAAGCATGTTTCTATGTTCATTAAACAAAAAGTGGAATTGCTGTAAAAAATGGATATAGGTATATCTGTCTTAAAATTATGCGAGGAGTATGGCATTGGAAAGTCAACTGTATATGACATAACAGAAAAAGGAGGAACTTTTATGAATTTCTGTGGATTCTGACACCCCACTCGCAATGAATAACAGAAAAATTATTTGCTATGCTAAAAGTGACGATCTTGACAATGTGATGATTAAATGGTTAGACAGAGACGCAGCGAGGGCGTGCCATTAAACGGGTCCAATGCTAACAGCTCAAGCCAAAATATTTCATGAAGAAATGAACTTAAAAACTGAGTGCACATATTCGATAGACTGGTTAACCAAGTTTTTAAATTGCTGTGGCATAATGGAATTAAAAATTTCAGTATAAATTGGTTTAGCTGATACTGAAATTGCTGAACTATTTGCAGATGAATTCATTGAACTCATTAATAGCGAAACGTTATCTCCAGGAAAAATTTATAACATTGATGAAATTTGTATTTTCGGGCAATATGTACCGCGAAATACCTTGGCAACCTCTACAGAAAAGGCTCCAACTGGTGTCAAAGATTCCAAAGCTAGTTTAACAATTTTAGCATTTGCAAATGCTGCAGGAACAAGTGTAAACTTTTTGTAATCCGAAAAAATACACAACCTCGAGAATTTAACGGAATAAAGATTTTCTCGTTATATATCTTGCAAATAAAAGAGCATGGATGACACAAGTGTTAATGTATGACTGGTTTGAAAATCATTTCATACCAGAGACTCAGCAAAATTTGAATTTGGTTGGTTTACCTGATGACGCAAAAATTTTCCTGATTGTAGATAACTATTTGGCTCTTATTTCACTTAAATTTTTAATGAAAGACAATGTATCTGTATTATTCTTTCCTCCAAATTGAGCGAATGTCATACAGTATATGGATATCAGTATAGTGTGCACTCTAAAATGCAAATATAAAGTAGCACTCTCGTTGTTATCTCTCACACCTTGACATAGAATTTATATATCAAACTTGGGATTACACTGGCTGTGCTGCCATATGAGATCAGACTATTTTTCTCCTATGCAGCATAATATGACATGACTAGATAACAAATCCAGCTTCATCTACAATCAACATGAACTGCTGTTGATTTGATTAACCAAGTGCATCAGGCATGGAACTCCTTCCCATAAAATAACATATGGACCTGTATGTGTATACATTGTGTTGTATGGCATCTGCTTGTATTGTGTAGTACTGCATGACTACACAATGCACATGTATTTACATGCTTGCATTTAACACTGGCAACTACAATGGTTATTAACGTAACCAGCATCTCATGTTTGAAATGGCTTTTCTGACGCATACTTTAACCTATCATTTTGAAATATTAATCAAATAAATGTGTTACTTAGACAAATGCTTAGCCTAGATTTCATTCCACTATCTATCAGTGTATATTAATATTTAATTCAATGTAATAAATTTGACTTCCTGAGCTAATTTTATTTCTCTAAAGCTGAATTTGAAACTAATCATCTAAATTCAAATAAATTTTAAACACCAAGACGGAAAGGTCAAGATTAATATTAAGAGGATGAAAAGACTTCAATACTTTCAAGATAAGTATTTTAGACACAACACTCAGTTACAATTTACTATGGAAAACTAAACTTACTTCAGAGATATGTGAAAATTAATTATTGATAAAAATTATTTTAACTACAATATTTAGCTTCAGAAATAGATTAATCTTTGCATATCCTGCATGTGTGATTCAATTAAACTCCCAGTTCCAAATAAATAAGCTATATCTGTTTATTGTCATTTATATTATAACATTTTCTATTACATTCATTTAAGTGTAATACTATCACATTACATTAAAAGAGAATGCAAAAATTTGCCCCATATCTATTAATTTTCTTCAAAGTCTTAGAACCACATAAAACAATAACTTCAAGAATTTTGCACATATCTTCCTCTAGAGACAATCTCAAAGTTAGAATCACAATCAAATCTAATGATAATTTTATTAATTTTGCACCATCATCTCTCAACAAAATCTTTTCATAATTGAATTTTTCTTTTCCTTCCATTCTCTCTCTCCCCCTTTTTTTAAAAATACAGCATAACATAATAACTAAGGTTAGAACATAGTTATTATTATATTATATAACCTATTATTATTATATTATATAAGCTATTTAAAAAAATAATGTAACACAAATACAAGTCTTAGAAGTCTCTATGAAGGCAACTCTCCTTTTAGGTATACAGCCATTGTTAGTTTTTTCATAATTAAATACAATCAACTTTTGATTAATTAGTAACTATCTAAAAAAAAGAGTTTAGTTTGTTTTCGTGAAACACTGGAAAAATTATAATCAGACTATCAGCTTAAAACAAAACTGTCCGCAGAAGATATCACACAAAAATGCATGGGATAATAGTAATACAGCAGCAGATAACATAATCATTTATAGTTTTCCTTAACTTCTAATGATATTTATTCTTCTGTTATTTACACTGTGCTCTTTTTATGTCTTTTTGTGTCTTGAATACTGATTAAATTTACTTATGAACTACTTTACCAAATAAACTTATTATCCAAATCACTGCAATTCTAATTTTTGTTTACTGGTTGCAGATTTCATCAAAATATATAAAGTGCCTTAAACAGAAATATGAAACTCTAAATGATTCTAAATTTTTTATGTAGAAAGTAAACGAAGAAACGGAACAAAACTGCTGAAAATTCAATACAAATTCCAAAGTTGCAGAAAATATGAAACAGGAAGAATGAGGATGTAAAATTTATTAGCTCTTTAGGGTTTATATCAAACAATTTAAGTAAATTTCAATTCTTACATTTTCAGTTTTCACGCCACAGACAACACATATCTTACAACGGCTACATTCCCACTTGGCTTCTTTAACCTGTTTCATGGCTTCAGGCAATAGACCACAGCATGACGGATGTCCTGAAATAAAATAAGTAATGTTATTCGTCTGGAGATAACTAATATAAGAAAGAAGAAAAAAGAAATAACATACCTCCATGCAACAAACAGTATCATTTATTAAATTTAGTAACAAGACAACAGCAATATGAACTATGGACTATTACATACTTATGCATATTTTCTATTAATGCATCTAGAAATGCAAATCAATAAATAAACATTTATAAGAGCTTTAAATAGTTCAATGTACTTTTAAACTTCTAAATATAAAGCTATTGAAAACTGCTTTTATTTACAACTGTCTGATTTTTTTTTTTTTTTTTTTTTTTGAAGAATCATCCAATTACAATTAAATAAATTAGCAATAAGCATGTAATATAAATGGGCATGGAAAAATTATTTAAGTCCGGAAATTTTTTTCTGAAATTACTTTCACAAGTTTTCCACATAAAAGTATGAAAACTTTTCATTTTAAAGCATAATGAATACTTTACTTATTGGAAGCCTTCTTTAAACCCTTCACAATGACATGTTGCTGCTGAATTGAAAAGCCTTTGGAGACGGGTGTGTCATAGATGTATCAATCCAAAATGTCACTAGCAGCTGGGTGATGCAATGGTGCATCACCACTTGCATTCATCTTCCAAACGGGAGTACCATACATTCACTCTCAAACATACACGTTCTTACAGAATTTTTTTAAATCACTAGATGATGCTTTGTGTCCATAAAGTTATAAACATTTAACACTTTCAAATGCTTCAAAAAAAATTTTTTTTAATGTTATTTCCTCCCCAATGGCAAGATTGGGAGTGAAACTGTGGTTTTAGGAATTCCCATTTGTATCCAGTTTGCAACTTCTTTAGGTAGTAGTAGACATGAGTTTTTTTGCACTGGTTAGTAGAATTAAACTAATATTGTGATGTCTAAGAGTAAGAACTTAGAGATTTAAGTGAGGGTTGCGATTTCGATACTGAAATTTTGTTAGACAGTGAATTGGAAGCTTGTTTTGCTTTCACTTTTCAATCCAGCAAAACAGTGGATACTCCATCATGAACTCGATCTGTTAAGTAATCAAAGCCTTATGAATTTATGAGAATTGCAGAAGTAAATTTAATTCAAAGTTATGTGAATAAAATTGATTTTTTCACCATTTCCTTTTTCAATGATCTAATAACATAATAGCTGAAGAAACTTATAATTTCTATGAACAAAAGATGAGTGAAAATCCATCTTCATCCAAAATTAACGTAGTTCTGTAGATGTGCCTAAAATGAGGGAATTCCTAGGATTAATTCTTCTGCTGGGAATAACTAAAAAGTTTGACCTGAAAATGTGTTTCATAACTAATGAAATGAGAACAACTACATTATCACACATTGTCTCCTTTTTGAATCATTTATGCTATAATATTTAATCATGTATATGCATATTTAAATATAGATTTACTTTGACAAAAAATTTTTAAAAAAATTTTTTTATCCCGTTTTCTATTCAGGTGAACAAAATATGTCATAAGGTAAATTTAGCACTTAAGATTTTTTTGATAAATGGTTTTCAGCCAAAGGCTGGGACACATATGTCCCAGCCATTGTTAATGGTGGATTATATCATGTCACACATGTAGCGATCAACTTATTATAAGCATACCTATCATTCTGGGAAACTTTATTGTATGGTACAGGGTAAAGCATGCTTTGCATAACCCAACATTACACATCGGGCAACTCATATTTTTTTCTTTTTTGTATGCTCGTTTGTGTACAACGAGCACACCATCATCTTGATTTTCCAACTATTGGAAGATGTTGGGGATCAACATTCAGGATATTCTAAATACTTTTTAAACCACTAGTAATTTTTAAACTTTTAATGGGGCATATGTTTGCATTTAGATTTTAATTAAAATTTTTTCAGAATTTCTCTATATTTTTGCTGAGACATAATATACACATAATTTAACACACTATATTATAACACATTTTACATCTTTTGCAACACAATTTATGAAAAAAATTCCTTTACCTGCATTATAACAAGCACATACTGGTCTACAAATGAAATCAGTTTGCTTTCTAAT
The DNA here is from genome assembly GCA_000611955.2 of Stegodyphus mimosarum. Classification (NCBI taxonomy): domain Eukaryota; kingdom Metazoa; phylum Arthropoda; class Arachnida; order Araneae; family Eresidae; genus Stegodyphus; species Stegodyphus mimosarum. Next base: position 346,006 of record KK122589.1, on the reverse strand, counting down.
TATCCGTATTCCCAAGACTCCAATGCATTGATGATATTGTAAATTAGCAAAATATCTGTTTACAACTTAAAGTTACTGTTCCACTCATAAATAATGAAAAGTAGCATTTTATAAAGAACAGGAATTTTAGAAGAAATAAACAAAAATCTAGATAAAAGATATTTGCATTTTTACACTGGTGGGCACTGCTCAGCTGTGGCCTTCACATAGCCTTTAATATTAATATTTAATTCATTGAGAAATAGAATTTAGCTATGCACAGCATAAATCAACTTTATCATGCATATTCAATATACATACCATTTGATTTTTTAACTTAAACAATTAAACAAATAAAATATTTTTAGCTATAAAATATTTAAAAATTATATTCAGCTATAAGTTTTTGACATCAGCTATGAAAGACTACATCTTTACAGGAAATGATTTAACGCTGAAATAGGCAACAATGACAGTCAGGAAATATCAATAAATCTTTCATATTTCTTTGTTAAAGAAGCCACTGCATAGGCTTTTGGCAATCTTTAAATTTGCATGCTGGTACAGACTGGGTAATTAAGTTTGCAATTTTGTACCTAGATTTTTCTGAATATCTCTAAGAACTACAATCTCATTCAAATTGAATATTAAAGATCCATTTTATAACTAGCAAATATTTTACGCAACATTTAACTTTCTGTTAGTCACACCCTTCTTTCCAGCATGGTTAGTTGTGTTGCATTTATGAGATGCTTCTGGTTCTTTGAAAGCCAAGTGAAATTTATTCTAGTTTAAACATTTAATTGTTACCTATTTAATATTGTTCAAAGATATCTCCAAAGTATTAAACAACTTAATTAATTATCTATGGCTCGAGAAGGTTGTTTCATAATCTCTGCCAATCTAAGGCAAAGTACTGAGGATAAAATTTTCTTCTAACTGCTACATTGGATCATTTCATCCATCATAAGATGTTTAGCGAATTGATGTGAGAAGGTCCTACGTTTTTTCACCCTGTAACCACTTCATGAGTATATAAATCTGAGCACTCAGATCTCACAAGATCAATGTTTGGTTAGCCCATTTTACTATAGTGCTGAGAACCGATTCATCATGAAAAGTAACCAAGAATCTAAAATCGTCTCAGCTTTCCTTGCATCATGAACACTTGGTAAGTGTACCAATAAATTCTGTTTGCTGGTCTTCTTTCTGCTTGATGGTGGACATTTTTCCACTGGTACAAATCAACAACCTTTCGGTTATTTTGCTAGACTATGTAGTATATAGTATTATCAGAATTTTCATCCTCAGATGATGGAGCTACACCGTTTTGCTCTGTTTCTGAATTTTGGTCATGCACTCGAGGATCGTTTCCATTATCTGCATCAGATTTATCTCCAAAATACTTCTCCTCCATGAAATTATCATCAAACAGTATTCTATGAATTTCCTTCATGTCACTGGGTTATTCAAATCAAAGGTTCTCTTTTTCAAATACATTCTAGAAAAGGAAAAATGACTAGAGGGAAAACAAATTTAATAGTGTTGCACCTACTGAGTGTTTATAATATTTCCAGCATTTATTGACTTACTTTCTACCAAAAGTATCCTAGTAATGGCAGAAAATAAGACAAAAAAAGGAAAATACAGAATTCATAGAAATATCATATCCATAATACTTACACCAGTGATTGTGTTACACCTGTAGGGTGAACAAAGCTGCTGTAACTCTGTACCGACATGTTTGAAGCTCAGTAGTACACTGACTACTGAGTAATCGTAAGTTAGGAAGATTCCTCTAGAAGTGTCTATTGACAGTAAAGGAGGGGAAAGTGCAATAGTGATGCACATGTGAGGTGTGTGCAATTAACAAAGGTTAAAATTAATGACTGAGAAATATATATAAATATTCTTACCAGGTACTCCACAAACACAGCATATCAGCATGCCTTCATACCTTCCATTTTTTGTCATCGAACTTTCTTTGCAGTAAGTGCAACTCATAGACCCCTGATGAATTTTCTGAAAGCAAAAGTTTCCAAATAAATATGCTATTACTAATTAACATAAGTAAGGGAAATATCTCATGGCAATAACTAAAAAACTGAATTAATTATTCAGTATAAAAATAAATTTCATTTACTTTCTATTGAAAAATTTCATAAATAACATGCTTCTTTATAACAATAAAAATAATAACATATCGGGCAATTTCGAGGCAGCAAAAGTCAAATTAAAAAAAAATAAATAAATAAAAATCCTTAAAAAAAGTTATTTTACCAAAAAAACTGACAGAAACCTATCTGTATATCTTGAAGCAATTACACATGCAAAAACACTTCTAACAAACGGTAAATAAACTAAATGAAACTAATATAAATATATTAGTGTTTTTCTTCATCCCCCCAAAAAAATAATAATTTGGGAACTATTTTATAACTTTTATCACTTTGTTTAAACTTAATACACTCAAAAATGAGTCAAAACTTTAGGTAAAGAACATACTGAAGAAACAGAAGGATATTTTTCTAAAATGTAATTTTAATATATTATCATTATTTTAATGATACTATAATACTATTATTACATTTGCTGTAAAAAATTATGAAATTTTCAAATCAGCGAATCAAAAGTTTCATAGACAAACTGGTCTTAAAATTGTCAAACTGAGTAAAAGACAAAAGAAAATCATACTCCAAAAACAGAAGAATTGTTTTTGATGACATAAATTTTAACAGTTACACACTCCTCAATGCCTGCCACTTTTACCAGTATAATGGTTAGCGATGCTGGCCACTGTATCATTAGGCTCAGCTTCAAATCCCGGAGAATGTTTAGATCAAAGATGCCCAAACTTCAAGATGATGGGAGCAGCACACTTCAAGATGGTGAAAACTTCAAGATGATGGGAGGATTTTATGAATGTTTGAGAGGCACAAGTCTAAATTTATATCATTTTTTAAAAATAATAAGACAGATTTCGAATATAAAGAAATTCTTGAAGTAAATTAATGAATATGTGATTAACATCATTACATATAACTATGAATAAATACATCTTATATATACTGTTTTGTGTTCATCATAATAAGTCCCACGAAAATAAAAATTTGTAATTTTTGTACTGGGCAACTGAGCACTTTTTCTTCAGGTAGAGAAACCAAATATTTTCTTCTAATTTCCGTTATGCCTCTCCTTTAATTATTATTTATTGTTTTATTTTAGCAGAAGTAACCTGAATGAGATACATATTTGCTTGGGTCTACAGTTACATAAAAAATGTTATTTGAGTAAATTACAAATCATTATTTAAAAGAAAAATTTTTTTTTTAAATTCGTGAGCAGTTTTTTAGAAAGGGTAAATTAAATGATACACGTCAACGCACCCTGCAGAGAAACTTTATTTGAGAAAGAATATTTATTTAAAAATAAGCTATTAACTTATTTTGTTTCTCCATACAGTTAATATAAGGACCAACATACTGAGATCATTCGAATCTAAAATTTTTTCCCGGAACTTCGGAATAATTGATTTTACTGGGAATACACACACACATACAAAAAATAAATAAATAAATATTGCAATTTCAGTGGTGTTTGAATAATCAGTATATATTATGACAGCTCTGACTGATATGGTACTTCAGCATGGCATCCAACGGAATCTGACAGAATGTTTTAATAATCAGTACACTGCACATCATTGAAAATTCTTGAAACTAGCTCTTGAATCATCACAATAATTTTGAACATAGATAACGAAATTCAGGCGCATCATCGAAAATTCTCTAACTATCTCTCAAATCATCCCGATAATTTTAGACATAGATAACAAAGTTCAGGTGCAGCATTGAAAATTCTCGAAACCACCTCTTGAATCATTACGATACTTCTGAACATACATACTCTATTGTAAACAAATCTAGTAGTTCATGCCAGGCTATATAAATGCTGTGTCGAGCACATATTCCGTCTGCCTATCAGCCGAACTCTTCAACCTAGCTGTTTAATTTTTCAAAGCTTTAAGCTGTTTTAAAGCTTTTAGCTGTTGTTGTGCTTAAAGCTTTCAAAGCTAAGCTGTTTTTCAAATACATGGCAAAACAAAACTAATGTTACAGAAAGAAAACATACCTGTCACTATTATAATGAATTTATTTTGCAGCTGCCACTATTACATACCTGTCACTATTATAATGAATTATTATGCAGATATACTATGAATGCGTAACTTTTCAATGGACATGCACAGATGTTCGATATGGAGGCCTTTTGTAACACGGCAGACATCTGCACAATAGTTTAGTTCCTAAGCTCTTGCCAAAGAGGTGTATTGATCCACCATATTCTAACTGTTGGACCCATAAAGGCAGTCAAATGACTTACCATCTCGTTTTCAATTTCTAAGTAAAATAACTCAGAAGAAAGTTTAAAATAAATTATTGTCAGCATAATGCTTACACATTACAACTTTCTATTGGGTTACCTGAGTACAGAGAATAAATCTCAAATGAAGTTTGAAATGGAGTCTGTAGGCAGAGGATACTTTAGAAAATAAAAGATCAGACTATAACGTATTTTCTCCTCCTTTTTGCATGCCTTCGCGGTGTAATGGTTAACACACTCGGCTCTTAAGATATCTTAAGTGGGACTTATCTTAAGACATCAAATGGGGGCACTTAAGACATCTTAAGTGGGAAATGACTAAACTCATTTTGTTTTAACATAATTGTGAATCTAAATTCACTTTCTACCAATTATTGGTGGAATATTATCATCAATGGTTTTTTCTTTTATAATAAAGTGATTTTTTTACAGCAAATACCTAAAAATGAAAATTGATAGAACAGAATCTGATGATGAAAAATTCTGTGCAGATATTTTGCCAAATTATTCCTGCTAGCGAAAATGAGCTGGCAATGATGATGCTTAGAGATGACAAAATTATGCAATGTCTCGTGACATTTTTTCGACCAAGAATTTGAAGCAGGTCTGATTCAAGTCCATATGTGGATAATTCCGATTCTGGAAAAGAATGGCCATTAACAGACAATCCACCAGTCTTGGAAGAGTTTTTAGGCCACTCAGCAATAAATACAGAAAACGTTTCGAATAGTGTAGCACACATAGTTTTACACTACACTACAATATCACCAAAAGCATCATGGAAAAGGTGAACAAGAAGAAGTGAACTGCATCAATGTATTGTTGGATGACCTTAGACCCAGTTGCAAGCACATATAGGGGCATACAGTCATTGATCATGATGCTGTCTAATACCATAATATTGTAATTTAGATACTGGTCCCTTTCCAAGATATTTTCTAAACAATAAGTAATACTACTCTCATGTCAGATCAGTTGGTATCTACATGCTGATGACAGAAAAAAGCTACTCTCATCTAAGAATATTTCACAAGCCAACTTCTGTTCAGTGCAATTGCAATGATCACAACACGCTGTTCAGCATCATACTGCTCATTCAGACGAGCAGTACAGTGCTGTCTGAACTATGAGAATCACATAAAAGATCTACAAGCATACAATCCTTCTCCCAAACATCAGGCTACAGTTTCTCAGGAGATGCATTGCTTTGTAGTAGCAAGAAACTCAGTCACCACTAGCTGATCTCTGATGTGCAGTTTCTTTTTGCAGATAAGACAATATACCTATCTCCCAAAGATATCCACCAATGCTATATATAGCATTAATATCCAGCATTAGAAAAAAAAAACAACAATATATAATTCTGCAGGAACTTTCCATGGACATGAGAAAACATACACTAGAACCCATTGTGGGAACCAGAAAAAAGGAAAATACTTCGCAATGATTACATGCTTACTCCATCAAGAAAACACTCAGTGTAACGCAGCATATGTGTAAATTTCACAAAGTACCTTGCACAAATTAAAGTGGTTCGAAAGATATCACACCTTAAAATATTATTAAATTTTTTATTTAACCCTTTAATGGACAATGGTTTCACCAAGAAGCAGAAGTAACTTTGCATGTTAATTGCAAAACATTGCTAGAGTTTAAGATGGGTATATTTGCTTAAGACGTGTGTGTAAACCCACTTACAATGTGTTAAAATACATCTTCTTGAGTAGTTTGGTCTTATTAGTTGTGTAAAGGAAGAGGAGCGAGAGATCTTCAAATCTGTGACCAAGGTGTGTTCTCTATTAAAATTGGGACGAACCTGTGTAGTTAGTTGGTGCAGTGGGACTACATCCGTACAATCAATTGTGAAATTCTGGTGTCATACCACCTTTTACCAATACCTGTAGCCGAAATAGCTACCAAAAGCACATGCTTTAAATACAGATTTGATGACAAATCACTCAACAGGCACACTTTTTGAAGTCTTTGGGGAGGGGGAATCACAATATTAGTACAAATTGAGTTTTGCACAGCTGAAAACATAGAATGCTTTTATAAGAAATTACACAACTAATAAGAATTGGGAGTAATAATATCATGCTATAAAATATTTTAAAAAAAATAACTTTTAGAATAATCTCAGGATAAATCATACATGCTACATAAAATCATCGACATAGCATGTTTTTTAAGTAAGAGCTGTTTTGCTGTATACACTAATAGGTGGTTCAAGCACCACAAGTGCTTGATAAGCTAAATTGCAGCTATGTAAGTAACCTGTATATTCTGCGCCTTTAAAATGTTCAAGATTATCGAATCGCCCGCCCCGTGTCAGGTACAGTCAGTGATATGTTTTTGTTGGCAAGAAACCTGTCTGCTGTGGACATTCACTATCAGATTGTAAACTTTATAGAGCTACTGCCATGAGTGAAGTCACAGTATGTAAGTGGGTCAGAGACTTCAAAGCTAGCTGTGACAACATCCATGATAAGTCCTGCTCTAGTTGCCCATCTATGATCACAGATGATAGTGTGGCTTCAGTTGAAGTGAAATTCTTGAAAACAGACACTTTACCATAAGCACTCTTTCAAATGAATTTCTTGAAGTGTCTTGGTCTGAAAACTTAAGGTTTAAGAAACTGTGCTCCTATTTGGTCTCTGAACTCCTACCAAAGGATCACAAAAACAAAAGATTTGAGTGTTCGCTGAATTTTTTTACTCATTATAATGAAGAAGATGTGCCATGTTGAGTCAGATCATAATGGAAGATGAAACATGTGTTTTGCACATCACACCCAAATGGAAGAAACAGAGCATAAAGTAAAGACACACATACTCTCTTGTAAGGGTCAAGGCCAAACAGATTCTGTCCCAGTGCAAGATTATGGTGTCCGTGTTTTGGGCTAGACATGGTGTTTTATTGGTTGATTTCATGCAATGGGGAAACATCATAAATGCAGTAGCCTACCCCCAAACCCTTCGAAAGCTGCGCAGAGCAAATGAAAACAAAAGACGTGGCATGCCGACAGAGGGAATTTTGCTACTCCATGACAATGCAAGGCCTCACACCACAGCTCAGACCTGAGTTTTATGACTCTTTTGACTGGGAAGTCTTGGATCACACCCCCTACAGCCCAGACCTTGAGTCAAGCGATTTTCATCTTTTCCACTATCTCAAACATCATCTCAGCAGCAACCACTACAATGATGACGGAGTTGTGAAAATGGCCGTGACCTCTTAGTTATTGGAACAGGCAGTAAGTTTCTGTAAAGAGGGTATGCAAAATCTAGTTCTAAGGTATGATAGGTGCTTAAATAAACTTGACAATTATGTTGAAAAATAGAGAAACGTGTGAAGAATCTGAAAAAAAATTTGGTTTTTGAAAATTTCCTTTCATTTGGTTTTTATTTTCAAATGACCCTTACTTAAAAAACACCAATCAAAAAACATACTGAATCTGCAACTATAATACCACAATTCATTTAATTTCCTTCTAAATGTCATAGACTGGTTTAAGTTAAAGCCAAGGCCAAAACCTTTGTATTTCCATAGGTATATATCAGGTATTTTGGGCCTTACTGTTAAGCTTCTTTCCAAATTTTGAGGGAAACACCCCAGGGTGTAATCTGAGGGTATTCCACCCCCCAGTCAATCAACTAAACAGACTAACATATTACCAATTTTTTAAGAGATTTTTAGAAAGCAAGGGATCTTATAAGAGAGATTGGCAAACTGTCAATTACCTTTCAGTTGTTGAGAATCTATGAAAGTTCAGTAATTCCTTTTTAAATTTGATAGCAGTACATTCCACTAACAGCAAAGCATACTGATTTAAAAACAGAAATTATAGGGTCATATTCTTATGTTGAAGAAAGCATGCAATTGCATGTCACATTACTGTATGTCTAAAATTTTTAATTAATATCAGCAAATTTTAATAAATAGCTGCTGTTGGCAACTATTTTACTTCATGTTAGGATAATTGAAATGATATATTACTGCCACATTGATTCTTTCATTGATATTAAGAAAAAGTTGTTATATTAAAAAATCAGTTTAAGATTAAAAAATAAATTGAAAGCTTTCAGATTTTATATTGCACCCAAAGGGGTGCTTTTTTAACATTTTGTGGGTTACCTTTATTTAATAAATATCATGTTCTTCACATTTACACTACAGAAAATTCAATTCAACAACAATATCACAAAATATTTAGAAATCTTTAGAATTTCTGTTAGACAGTCTTGCATGCCGAAGATAATTCCCCCCCCCCCATTCAGTGTTGCCATTGCTTGCTTTGAAATCATTGAGTTTGTTAATTAGAAATTCATTAAAGTTTTGTGAAATATGAAACAAATAATAAAACAAATTCAAAATTCGTGCTTCCAGGTGACCATGTTCAGCTGGATGATTACATTATTCAAAATTTGATGGCTCTAAATAGCCTTTTTTTTACAATGCGAGAAACATCCATACATTCATGCAGATTCTTCATTATTTAATTTCTTTAATATAATCCAGGGCAATAGTACTTGGTGGCAAGAATTTAAGAAATGATACAGCATTTATAGTAAACCAATGCAAAATGTCGTTTCGAGACTAACAGCCCTTCTGGGCTAACTCTCCTTTGGGCTAATTACGATGTCATACATACACGTATTAACCTAGAAAGTCAAAAGTTTTGTTTCCTAGTTTGGTATCAATTTTTTTTTTTTATGTGAATTGGCTGTTGCTTTGAAAGACAGAATTGATTTCATTTGTACTGAAATATTTTTATACATTTTCAAATGTATATAGAACTTATAAATTTTGCTTTGGCCACAGCCTGCTATTATAAATTAAAACATAACATTTAATAATGGAAAAAAATTTAATTTCAATATTATAATATTGTTTTCATTTCAAATGTCAAATCATCAATGACACTGTATAGGTCTGCTTGACGGCTCTAATTTCTGTTATGGTATGTTCAGTACAGAAAGATTTCTTACATGTAAAATAAAAATTTGCAATTCTTAAATATTCCTTAATAACTGCTATTTAAAAAAAATGTTCTGACAATAACATAACAATTATGAGGAAAGTTCACAATAGTATTATAATGTTTGGAACTTAGTTCTGGAGACTGTGTTTACTTTGTTCTGCTTTACTTTGTATTAATTTCATTCTAGAGATTCTATTACTGATAAATGGCAAAAATTCAAAATGACTGCCTTTCTATGCTCCTCTTTCATCTTCTATACAGGGTTCGTACACATTTCTGCACACGGAAATTAAGTACTCTTAAGGACTTTTAAGGACCATTAATGAAAAAAATTAAGGACCTATGAGCAAATGGGAACTGAATAAATTCAATTAAAAATATTATCTATGCCTGAACTTCATATTTGTAATACCATCCTAAAAAGGAAATAGATCCGTAAGTAGGATGAATTAATTAACAAAATTATTAATAAGTTTGAGAATAAAATCAGCTCTATAAAATGTGTCAAGTAGCATTAAATATTTTACATTTATAATAGTTGGACATATTTGAAAGAAGATAAGTGACATTTGATTTGTTTTGCTAACAGTTAGCTTTATGTTGAATTTTTTTTAAAATGTTTCATTTCATATTTTTTAATGTTTCATTTGCTCAGTCTAGAGGTTTAATAAATAGCAAGTAGATTTTATGTCAAGCGGCATACATTACAATGAGAAGTAAGATCATAATCAGCATGATTCATAGCAAAAGATCGCCCTGTCACCGCTGCTGCTTGCCTAGAGAGAGACTTGCTGATTAAAAGAAATCTAAAAGGCCTCATGTAGGCAAGGGTGGCAAGATTTTAAAGTAGTTGGGCTCTGTGTTTCAGTTAGTGTCGTAGCTTCATGTAGGTCCAATAAGCCACTAAAGCACCACATGTGATAAGTTGTTTTTCATTGTTTTAGGTCTCACTAGATGTAAAGAATATGTTTACAAGAATTTTTACATTTTTGTGCTTTATCTTGTGACCACGGTAAGGATTAATGAAAGGCAATGACTCGCTTTAATATGCAGAGATAATTTTTAAGGGTAAGGAGATAGTTATAAATAATTAAATTACGTAGTTAGATAACCTTAGTTGTCATGGATTTACACGGAGAATATGAAATTTTATTTATTTTTTAACAATATACGTTAAAAAAGCCCTATTAAAATTACAATCTAATAAAATTTCACAGTTTAAAATACATGTAATTTATGACATTGATTTTTAAACGATATTAGGATAATTACGCATTAAAGGCTACAAAACATTTATGTTTTGTAACAAAACTCAATAAAATATTAAGGAGTTTTTAATTTGAAGCCTTTCCAGACATTTTGGCCAATTTAAATCGATTTTCTTCTCTTTAAGCATCTTTTTTAACAATCAGAAAATTGTCTCAATAGGCAAACCAGTGTTCTCACTAGTTTCTGCGTGCTTTATCTCCTAACTTGTCAACCTCTCTACAATATAGCTATAAGGGTTTATAGATCTGGTAAAAGTTAAATGGTCTAAAACCTCCCAACAGACGTGAAGCAAATTATCGCTAGGTCTGAAAGTAACTACAATGTCAGACAAAGGTTTAGAGAAGCCTCTTCATTTAAAAAGAACTTAGAATATAAACGCATGTTCTGATGACAAAATCAATCACAGCTCGTGGTGATGTAGTGAAACAAGAACAGTCAAATTCAAACTAAAAATGTGAACTAGTGGTCAAAGACTATACAATTTAATTTAAGCTCGCTCAGTAGCTCTATCATATGAGGAAACAGAAATAGGAAACTATAGTAAAGCTGAAATCATAAACAACTGAGTAATTTACATAATAATAACTGTACATATCTTTGAAGAATAATTTTCTTGATGTATTCAGTTTCTTTCTTCAACACATTTCCTTTTTCTTTTAGAATTTTTGGATTTAATTAAGGATTTCTGTTATTCTAAAAAAACTAAATGCATTTAGAATGTATAGAAAAAGCTGCTAATTTTATTTCTTTAGCAATATCAAAATTCAGAAGAAATATGAAATATATATGGTAAAGGCTGGTTATAGAGCTAATATGGCAGAATTTTTAGAATTTAGTGACAAACTGAGTAACAAAATCTAGGAATGTCATAACTTTTAGAATTTAGAGCAGGCACTGGAAGCAGAATTTAGGATTCAGAGATTGCATCAGCTGGGAAAATGCCTAGTGCCAGTTCGGTATGATGCATTATGGCATATTATACGAATCTTTTAAATTGTCAGTTTTCAATTTCTTTATTAATAAAAAAATGCATTTCTATAACGCCTGTCCATGTGATAAGATTAGAAGCATTTTTGATATTTTTCATGCATGTGTCCACTGAAAAGAAGAGAAAATAAAGGGAAGATAAAAATGCTAAGAAAAAGATTCTAGTATTAAAAATTAAAACATTCAAATATTATGTTTTCATTGTTCTTCCAGATGTTCTCCAAAAAGTAAGAAATTCATCACAAACTTTCTGTAAAATACATCCATTATGTGTTAATACCATTGAGACATTTTTCATTTTGTCACATTACTGGAATCTTCTAGAATCGTGGGTCTGTAAATCTTGCCATCAAATCTTTCTAAACTTTCCAAGCTGCAGTGCCTAAAATCCTAAAGAAAAATGATCCCTACCAATTCTGTAATAGCCAAAAGCCAGAAATATTTTGAAAAAAAAAAGGAAAAGTGTAAAATTAATTTTCTAGAGAAAACTGATGCATGTTCTGAGAATTCTGAATATTCTGAGACAATTACATAGGAAAAACTATGAAAAAATTAAAAGGAAGACATTTTTTGTTAATTACATAGCTAATTTCTCTTTCAGTAAGAGCTGTTTCGTAAATTATGTTTTATAGCATTATACCTTGTTTATTTCTCAGATTCAAATATTGTATAATAAGTTGTTAAAATGGAGCTTTATAATATGACAGCGAAAAATAAAAATATTTTATTTTAATGCTATTTTTTAAATAGAATTTCAATAGATTAGCATTATTTTAATGAAATTTATCAATGGTACAATGTATTAAAAAAATCGTCGAAAAATCTCGGAATAAAAAATTTTCTTTAAAAACTGATCTTAAAATCGCCAAAATGCTGATAAGTTGCCAAATTTAGAACCGTTAAATAAAAAAATTCAAATCACCAAAAGCGAAAAGTTGTTTAAGAGCTCTTCATTAGAAAAAATTAATTTCAAAATGCTTATGTTTCACTTCTTGCTTAGAAACTCGAGTATCACACTATTTGTATTAGAAATAGGAACAAATTATAACACATGAACCCATTCAAAAGATAACTATATATATGTCAGTGAATCGCCAAAAATATTCCTCCAAAATGCTAATTCACACACAAAATGGCAGTCGTAAAAACAGGCAGAAATTTCAGATGATTAAAATTAAGGACCTTCTGCCGATTTTGGCCGAAATTAAGGACTTTTAAGGACCAAAAATCGATTCCAAAAAACCTAAGGACTTTTAAGGACTCTTAAGGACCGTACGAACCCTGTCTATAGCAATAACAAGAAAAAATTCTGAAATACTTTCGTAAGAAAAAATTCTTACTTATTAATGTCTTCCCAATTATAATTTAGCTGACATTCGCAATTTTTATTCAAAAGTTTTGACTGAATAAAAAAGGCATTAACAAGAGTATACAGCTCATGAAATGTGATTTATATTAATTTTTTAATGTTGAGTAAAAACTATTGTTCCTCTCAATTTAATTCCAAATGGCAATTCAGACCCTCATTATTCTTTATCCGACTCCAAAATTTCACGCAAAAAAATGCCAATGTTTCAGCTGAAAAACATGCCCCCTCCTCTAGCTATGCCACTGATACTGACAAAGCAAAACTGAATAGACACATACATCATAAACAACTAAGAGCTCTTCATACTGACCTTACTACTGTTGGAGACTTGATTACCTCGGGACACATTTGAAGATGCTGCCGAATCAGTTGATGCCCTACGAAAAGGCATTCGTCTCAATCTATAATTTCGTCCATCTTGAATTATCAGACCATTAGAGGTAGCTCGCTTGGCAGATTGCAGAAGCTGCTGTGCTAAATCTGTGCCAGGATCTACACTCAGCGTGAACGTTTGCCGTACATATTTTTCAATAGAACGCAGTGTTGATCCACCATTTTCCCCCAATTCCTTGATAGCCTTCACAATAACTTTAGTCATATCTGTCCCAGAGTGAATCCTCAATGTGCGACTTTTCAGATTACACATCGTTCTTGGATCTTTGTATGAATACAAGCCTTTAGTATAAACCTGAAATTAAACATCAGTAAGTTATATATCAATATCTTAAACTAAATTTTTCTAAATAGCAGTTTTACTGCTGTATAATAAGAGGCAGGAACCTTAATAAGAAATATACTGCTAAAACTAAATAAGTTAAATTTAAAACAAAAATACTGAATTTTAAAAACTTACCTTTTGGTATTTTTAATATCTGCTCAAAAACATTCTAAATGTGATAATTTACACATAAATGGAGGAAAATTCACCATTCTGATTGCTTAATTTTTTGTCATTTCTTTTACTTTGTGCAATGGAATTCTGCAATAATGTCATTTCACTTTTTTCATTATGCATGCTACTGTCCAAAACTGGATTGTGAAAAATAAAATCAATACTCTTGCAAAGAATATAAAACTATAACTAAATATATTTCTAGGAAAATGGAAAGAAGGTAAGTTTAAATTTTTAAATAATAAATCATTCCTGTGCTTTCCTAAAACATTAGTCATGATGCCATGTTGCCCAACAGAAGCTTAAGCCCATCCTTTTAGATTTCTTAACTCCTCAAATAGAAATTATTGAATTATAAAAGCACATGAGGGCTACTTAACTGCAGGAAGGAATGCTAAATGGAAGACTTTCTAAAGAAAACTCATGTATATTTGCTTTACAATTGAGAAAAAACATTGAAGACCGTCATGTAAGGCCATTAAACCACTCTAGTGTGTTGCTCAATACGAGGATGAAATCTAGAAGACCTATGTAGATCTCTCCAGTATAGCTTTTGGTCTTTAGTTCATTATTTCGAATGATAATACTTAACTGCACACGGAGGATTAGCATTTGTTAACGAAATACCTCGAAAATAAGCCATTCTTAAGTTACAGTGGATGGATAACTAGAAGCCTCCCCTCTCCAAAGAATCTTCTGAAAACAAAATCTTTACAGGGAAATATCTATGCGAAAGAAATATAAAAGTCACAATACAGTGTACTGCATACTTCTCTCATGCTATACCAGATCACAAATCTACCTAGAAATTTAGGATTTATTCCTTTTAATCATCTCCTTACAAAACAGGTGCTTTCTATTTTTAAACATGCTTGGAAATTCTACCCTTTTTTTTTGCTATAACTACATGAAAATAAATACATTCAACAAATTGCAAGAAATAACAGAAGTAATAGAATTTTGCAGAAAAATTCTATAGAAAATCATTAGAAAAATAAAGATAAATTTATTAAAATACAACCTTATTAAAGTAAAATTCTTTATATTACTTCAGTGTTAAAAAAATACAGATAAAGCTCACAGTAATTCCATCCACATACATCTGAAAATTAATCAGAAAAGCGAGAGGTACACACACACACACATATATATATATATATTGGGTCATCCGGAGAGTTTCATTTTTGAAATCAAAATATATTTTCTTCTAATTATTTTATTACTGCTGATAAGGAGTACCAATGATTTAAGCTGATGTTTAAATACTGTGTTTTCTCCTGTGTTGTGGAACAATTTTTATTTCAGTGTAGTGCTAATAGAAAACTCAAAAGTTCATCACTGTGGGCTTTTTTTGAAAATGTTTGAATTTTTTTGAACTGAAATTTTACACTTATAAGTATTCATGAAAGCAATGCGATAAAATGAATCTGATCTATCCACAATATTTTTCAAACCCAATATTTGTCGGTTATTTGGGTAAGAAACATTAGTGTGAAATTCAGTTCTTAGTCCTTGCACATGACACTATCTTACACAGAGAGAAGTGCAACATTTTCTAAAAGATTTTCCTGACAGCAGCATAAGGTGTAATAGTTTCACAAACTATTGCACAAACACTTGGACCACAGCTAGTCTTGTTGAACACTGCAGTGGCAACTTCTTTTACTGCATCGTTTGATGCTGCTTTTTGTCCTCTGCCAGTTATAACTCCTAATGATCCACAGTTTCCTTGAATTTTTTAATTGTACTGCTTGGACATTATGAAGCCTTCTAAATTCTTAGCAGTTGTTACAGCATTGCTCTCTCTAGTGTAAAAGAATTTTATAAGTAAAACCCCCTACCCCCTCTGGTAAAGGAGGAGGTACCTTGAGAAAAAATCAACAGTCAATCATAGAACTGATTCAATGCTTGCACTTATCTTTTCAAAAGAATGGGTGGCATTGCAATGACATATGCACTAAGAAATTTGCATAATCTACGCAGACATCACAAATTTCTTAAAACAGTAACGAGAAAATCTCTCTGACTGGCAACTTGTAGAACTTATTTTTTTTTAATGTGTTTTTCCATAATTTCCACAGCCTGTACATGAAATTTGATTTCATTCCATTTATTACTTTTAGCTGCAGATGTTTCCAAAAAGGGAACCTACTTTTACAACCATCATGCATAAATATATGATTCCCATTTGCGGTGAAGCAAATGTTTCATAATACAGGGGTTGGACAAAAATATGGAAACATCTTATAAAATGTATGTTTGAAATGAAATGTTTATTCTTGCAAAAGCTCTTAATTGTACTGATGTGCACTGATGTACACTTACATTGCAAGTGTCATTCAGTATTCAGACAGTGTTCGGTGCAGTCGTGAGTGCATCATATTGGAGTTAAATGAATTTGAATGTCGACAAATTGGGGCTCTTATGGTGGGCATTTTCGTAACCAAGGTAGGTGTTCGGTGTTTCAAAAGGTACAGTATCTAGGATTTTTAACTCAAGACAGGAAAACTGTAAAAACCACCGTGTGGATGAAAACGCGTTGAGTTATCATGATGGATGATCACTAGCAGATTGCAAATTGACTGCTGAAGTGAATGTCGCACTCGCAAAATCCCTTAGCGCCAAAACAATATGATGAGGGGTCCACAAGCAGGGCATTTTTGGGCCAGCTGCAATTCAAAAGCCACTTATCAGTGATCAAAATTCCTGTAAGAAAGTGGCGCCACAGTCTTAAAACCTGGACTGTAAAGCAATGGAAGACTGTCATTTGGTCAAATGACTCTTCCTTCACCCTGTTCCCAACTTCTGGACAAGTGTACATGTGGCTATCCCAAGCGTATGATAGAGACTGCTTGCTGCCATGAGTGAAACATGGCAGGGGTTCAGTCATGCAAAAACTACAGCAGAAACGAATTTGAAATCATTCATTCAGATGTTGACGAAAAAACAAACAGGTCATCTGCAAAAACTCTCCACTTTAGTGCAATTTGTAACATTATTTTGTGTATACATTACTATTACAACAAGATGCGTAACATTATTTTACATTTAAAAAAAATATTTAACACTATTGAGACTTTCCTATGAATTTGGTTTAACAACAACACTATACCATCTTCACACTCAAACTCTTAATGCAATAATAAATGGTGGCACATCAACAAAATGCTTCAGCTAGTTCAAAAGATTTAAGAATTGCCTTAATACAAGAATGGAATTCTCCGTCTGCTGTCAAAAGTAGGAGATTACACTGCAAAATTTCGATAGATATTCATGATGATAACACTCCCTTTTAATTCAAAATCAAGTTTATTTACGGGTTACTTATGGATTTCCATTTTGATGTGCATAAGTAAATAGTTTTATCAGATGCAAAATATTTAGACTTGTCCAAAAGTGTTAAAGTATTTAAAAAAATAATCAACTTAATTTGTAGCTTTTTAATTGTTAATGTATTTAACCTAACATTCCTGTAGACTTTTTGTTCAGTTTGGGCTTGAATATGCAGCATCATTGATTACACAACATTCTCAAAAACACGGTTAATTCAAGTTTTGAATTTTGCAATCTTTGCTACTAGCAGTTAAGTTTTTTTTTCTTTTTTTGATTTCCAACAAGAAGAAATCAAAGAGTATATATGGTTTGGAGAATACGGCAATGAAATTAGATCATCTTATTAAAACTGTGAAAAACATCTCACCTAGTTAATCTCTAACAACTTTGTACCAGCAACTGGATGCCCAATACTGTTTCCAAATGATATTGTTATGGATTTTGTATTCATTTAGCTAATAAAATTGTTTCCTTTCCCTATGCAATGTAGCGCTTGATGACTTATTTGAAGAGAAAGCTATGCCAGAAAAGTTAAAATACAGGAGCACATGCATTTAATAAATAGATACCTCCTCGTAATTGCTTTTGCTTTCCAGAAAACTTGAGAAATAAAAATTAGCAGAATGTTCTCGTGCAAAATTAAAAAGCTTATAAATGCTGGAGGAAAACATCTCAGTTCAGGTGTTTTAAGTGAACTGTAGTGGTTAACTTAGTGCTATTATTAACTGTAGCGAACTGCTCCATCAATGGGCATATCGATGGAGTTCCTTGCAATATGATCATTGGCACAGGAGCTACTGTTACCATCATTTGGAAAGATTTAGCTCAACAATTTAAAAATAGACTCATTTGGACGCCATCCTGCATCTGGTGATAAAATCGACATAGATGGGAAGCTAAACATGAACATCATTCTTGGAAGTGCTGCCTACCATCACACGGCATATGTAGCAGATATTACAGACTCTTGCATACTCGAATTGGACCTTTTAAGGAAATAAAATTTCTCCTTAGACTTCAAAGACAACAAACTGTTTTCAGCATCAGACGGCATAACTATCCAACATTAAAAGAGATAATCACCTCGAAACGCCGACGCTTTGTCTGAAACACCCTGCTCAAAAAGCTGCCGAAAGGGTCAAACAGAAACCTGAGACTACCGGCAATTCTCCATCCTAGATGCTCATCGGTCATGATCTTCATCTGCCTAGTGATCTTTTGTTTGGTTGCCCTCCGGATGCGTCTCCATCGTCTGAGGAATACATTCAAAATTTCCAGGCCCAGTTTGAAGCAATGTACAACTTGCAAGACAGCAAATCAACTTGGCGAAGGAAAAGATGAAAACCGATACAACACGGGAGTTACTGGACAAATTTGATAGTATTTGATTTGTTTTAAGTTACTTATTGCAATTATTGTTTATGTTGTCTGTTATTGTAATGCAATATTTACTATTGCATTGATGCCTTAATTGTAAGTTTGGCTCCCTGTCCAAGAATTGTACTGCCCGGGATGTGCAGTCCTTGGGAAGGGGGCTGTGTTACAGATTTTGTATTTATTTAACTATTAAAATTGTTTCATTTCCCCTGCAACGCAGTGCATGACGCCTCATTTGAAGAGAAAGATACGCCGGAAAAGTTAAAATACAGGAGCATGCGCATTTAATAAATAGATACCTCGTAATTGCTTTCCAGAAAATTTGAGAAATAAAAATTACCAGAATGTTCTTGTGCATGATTAAAAAGTTTATAAAAGCAGGAGGAAAACATCTCAGTTCAGTTGTTTACTTAGTGCTGTTATTGATTGTAGCTAATTCGCTGTGAGATTGGATCAGTTTTCTCTGTGTTTTGAATTGAGTTTTATTCAACATTTTAGCAGTTTAAAATATAACTACTGTGAGATATTGTGATAGTGTATGGATATCTCTGTGGAACTTCAGCATTTTGTTTTATTTCTTGGGATTAGAATAAATTTCATCAACTTTTTATCGACTTATGCATTCAATCCATTATGAGCCCGCAAGCAACAATTCGGACACATATTAAGTCTGACAGACGGCACAAATTTTTCACAAGCCGAATAAGCTTGGTTTGGAGAAGACTTAATGTTAAAAATCTTCCCAATTACTGCAATGACTTCTGTAAACTTTGTGTTCCTATTATTTACACTTTTTCACCATTAATTTTTTAAAATGTGTTAAGACACATAAGATCATACATTTTATACATGCAAATGCCATTATAATAATCTGCATAATTTTCCAGAGATTTTATTTTGTTTCTGTCAACAGAATTCAGCACATGGGTGTCTTACTTTAACATACAGAAATAAGAAGAGTCTATCTTTCTATATAAAATAAAAACTGAATGGTTTGAATACAGAAAATTAATCATGTTAATTAGGAAAAAAAATACAGATGCTCTCTATAACAGCCTTTATTATACAGCATAGCATACACGTTACAATGATTAGGAAAATTAACTATAATTTCATCAGTTGGAGAATTTTTGCAGAGAACAGAAACAATCACTATAACAAATGTTCACAGAGAATGTCGACTGTAGCTTTAAATATTGACTGATTTAAAAAAAAAAAGAGCTAACTTAAGCATTTTTCGATGCTGCTTTAAAAATCGAAATTGTTTTGGATTCAGCCCCTGCTCTCCAGCATTTTGTCAAAACCAAGATTATGCAAACATATGGATAAAACGGTCTAGAGAAATTTTAAGGTACTATCGGCAAGAATACCTTTCTAGTGCTTAACTCCCATTATAAAATGGATGGTTATGAAAAAGCCGATTTCTTTGCTAAAATGAGCCATGGTTACGCAGAAACCTAATAAGCTTCTGATCTTTTATGCTCTTCACAAGTTTAACTTATAAAACCAATTTTTCATGCAGAATGATTCAAAATATACAGTAGAAAGATTTTGGTCTTTCTTTGCAAAAAATATTCCAATCTCAAATCAGCAAGACATGTTCCTGTTGCAAAATTCGCATTTTTGATTACGACGTGGTTCCCCATTTCAGCTCTTGGAAACAGGGTGGAACTCTTACAGTACTTCATTAGAACTTCTGGTTTGAGTAAGGTATTTGTATTTAGCCACCAAATCCCATTCTGAGCAGTGTATTACTGGGTTGCGCATTTAATGATCCATGGAGCTTGGATTAATTGATCCAGCTCGTTTTATGGAAAATTGTAAAAAGGAAGATTTTGCAGAGGGATCTCCGCTATGGAGATTACTTTGCGTCATGGAATTAGAAAAACAGACTGTGGAGCTAAATAAAAAAGCCAAGGCTACACTAAAACGCCTCCAAACGTTTTAGCCCGTGGGCCATATTGGCTCTTTCACGAAGCTTTGAGAGCCAAGTTCCAGTTAATTCATCATACCAGGGTCATGCAACTGTGATGAACAGCATATACGTTTTTAAACAAGGCAGTCAGATTTTTGTGACAGAATCTTAACGCATTAGTCTTATGAAGAGCCTTAGTTTTTAGACTTTCAGTGCAGTTTCACATAACACAAAATTATTAAAGCTGTTTTTAAACATTTGCAAAAATATATTTTTGTCCCAGAATATTAGAGATTTCTTCGGTTTAGTATGTACTTTACTTTTGAATGGATTTACCTCCCCGACGTCATAGTTTATCAGAGCATTTTGATCAGGTGCAAACTTTCACCCATTGAGTACTTCATATTTTGGGCAAGTTTTGAGTGAAAAAAAAATCTCCAAAACTAAAATAAATTTTAACACATATATATATCAAAAATTAACATTTAAATAAAATCGCTCCTGAAAATTTCTATAAACCAACCTAGAATACAACTATGAAAGTGGTAAAGATTTTTTTCCAAACCTTTATTTTCGTAAAAAGTACAATGAGAAATTTCTTGTACAAAGTAAAGGAAGTATTGCATACTTAAAAAAATTTCGGATGCCACATTTCAAAGATAATATTCATTTTGACCGCTCTCGGATCCATCTCAACGTAGGAATGATGTTGTGACTTTTCTGCTGAATTTTATGCTGCGCAAGAAAAAAAGGCCTCTTTTTCCCAAAACAGATTCAGGAGAGATTTTATTGGGACGTCTGTATGATCTTCAAAAATGAGTAGATTCAAAGATTTGAAATTTTGTATATAGGACTGCTATAACATGTAGTTGTGCACTTAACTTTTTTGTTGCAATCAGCTGCATCAAAAGTATATATATCCACTCTGTTACCTGGCTTTTTTTTTTTTTTTTTAATTCTTATATGTTGGGAAATTGTACATTTTTGCTTTAAAAGTGACTGAATTATGTTGTTCTTATATTCCTGTTAAGTTTTTATGACTTTAGTTACTCTGCATTCAATATTTATACATGCAAACAATACTTATAGAAATACCACTAATAACGCATGCAATACTAATAGAAATACCAACAATTTAAACGTTGTTTAAGCACTACTAAGCCTAACAAAGTGGCCATTTGTTTACATTTTGAACTCTTGTTTTGAGCTTTATATATTTCTGCCTTGCTGCGAAGTGAGAACTGAGCTGATTGAATGAGAAATATATCTCTAATGAAATTCAAGGAAATAAGTTTAAATGAAACGCGGAAAAAATGCGTGTAATTTAATAGGATGTATAAGGAAGTCGTGTGTGCCAACATGATATTTTCTACATAGACTACTGTATTTCACTCACTGTAAATTTAGAAATGATTGTATAATGTTTATATGTTTTATAAAGAATGCACATAATAGGCAAGGGGTATGTTATTTGTTATCTTAAATTTTATAAAATGATTTTAAAAAAACCCCTGGCGGGCCAGATCATTAGTACTCGTGGGCCAGATTTAGCTCTTGGCTGTAGTTTGGAGACCCCTGCACTAAAAGATAAGAAAATTCTTAAAAGCTATCAAGCAGAACTAGAAGAACACCAGACTCTACTCTCAGATGTCATACTTTTTAATAATGAAGACAGAGAAACTGGAAAGGAATTACATACGAGAAATGACAACGACCTTGAAGATATGCCACATGAAAATCAGATTGAACCTAACATAATAAAAGAACCCACAGATATGATAAAAAAAAATGGAGAACCATTCCAAATAAAAAACACCTACAAGATACTGACCTTATTAAAAAGGATAAAAACATAGAAGAAATTTTGAACAACTCTTTTGACAAACTAAACCCTGAGGAAAATCTTGATGATAAGGCAAAAGTGATTCGGCTTTTAATGTCTCCGTCGCAAAACGAAAACAATAGTCCTTCAGGGACAAAGCCCCTTTGGACTAAAAAGAAAATCTGAAACGTTTGAGATTTTAAATTACGTACAAAGGGGCATTTTTTTTAACATTTTGTGTGTTACTTTTATTTATCAAATATCATGTACTTTGCACCTAAACCATAAAATTCAGTTCAAGAGCAATATCGCAAAATAATTTTAAATTGAGCATATCTTTAGAATTTCCAATACTCAAGCGGCTGGTCAATACTTCAATCTCAAGCACTGGAGATAAAAATGTTTTTTCTGTACAACGTTGCCATTGCTCGCTTTGAAAAAATATGAAATCGATAATAAAACAAATTCCAAATTTGGGCTTCCAGATGCCTAGATTCACGGTAGGATTACGTCATTCAAAATTCAATGGCTCTAGGTACCGTCGTTTTATCACAATGCCAGAAACATGCATACATTTATGCACATTCTTCATTATTTAATTTATTTAAATATAATACAGGGCTGCAATATTTGGTGGCAACAGTTTGAAAAGTGAACCGGCATTTAATGTTTCCGACGCAAAATGCCGAAACGAAAACAATAGTTCTTCAGGGACAAATTTCCTTTGGACTAAAAATCAAAGATGACATCTTAAAGCTAAAATTTTTTGACACACAGGATTTTACATTACTTAGATAATACACAGCTCTCACAGCAGGAAATACTAAAACCAGCACAAAAATCAACCAAAAGAAAGATAATTCAAACTCAGAATGAAAGCTTTGAAGAATTCCTGAATTCATTACTACCATATACAACTTTTATCAAGAATATAAAAATAACAACAACAAGCTTAACATTGCACTGGCTGTCGTAAAAATGTTTGTACATAGAGACCGCAAATAAATGCAAAAGACATAGCCGAGCGGTAGAGTGCAGACGTAGATTCTTGCTATCCTTATCCTCACTTGTACTGCAAGGTGATTGTTTTTTAATTATCCTGAGATTTTCAATGATATTGCTACAAAAATTTTTCTTTTGTTTTTCCTCGCATGGAAATATTTTCCTTGCAAGAAGAATTATGCATTTTTTATTGCTATTGTTTATATTGTAGATAAGAGCATTTAAATGCAAATATTTTATTTTCCATTATAAAGACATTTACTCAAGCCTTGACCTTTTTACTCAAGAAATATTCAACATATTGCAAGATTTTACCCGTATTTCATAGACTCTTTACGCTCACGAGACTTTATCTTCCTCATTTGAATTTTAGTGACCTCATAACTCTCACTACACATGATAAATGGCAGCACCTCTTCGACCAGACCTTACCTCGTTTTCTCTGCACTTCTCAGCCCAATTTTTTTTTTAAAAAATCTATTATGCCTTTTGAAGATATGTGAAATACGAAAGTAAAAGCCTTTGGGCTGAGAGACTTTCGAATTAGGCGATGTCCCCGATGATTATGATTGCCTATAGGCTGCTTTAATTAATTTGGAGT
This sequence comes from Stegodyphus mimosarum, assembly GCA_000611955.2. NCBI lineage: Eukaryota > Metazoa > Arthropoda > Arachnida > Araneae > Eresidae > Stegodyphus > Stegodyphus mimosarum. Next base: position 322,096 of record KK122589.1, on the reverse strand, counting down.
GACCAACTTGCCTATTGGTATTTCATGCTCTTCTAGACAACCAATGACAGCTGATCATTTGGATGTATATTTAATATCATTTGGATGAATGCTAATTTATTTCAGATGCATAATACATAAACATTACACAACCAAAAATCCAATGACTTAGTGCTCAATTAACAGATATTTTCAAAATAAACATAAGGCTCTTGAAAATTGCATAACTTCTAAGTCCTATAAATCTCAAAAGATTGTAGATTTTTACTACAGCTCAGTTATGGTGATTTTTATTAGTCCAAAGGGGCTTTGTCCTGATGGACTATTATTTTCGTTTTGCGATGAATCACTATAAACGGCCATATCACTTTTCAAATTGTTGCCACCAAAAGTTATCGCCCTGTATTATATTTACAGAAATTAAATAATGAAGAATCTGCATAAATGTATGCATATTTCTCCAAATGTGATAAAACAACGGTACCTAGAGCCATCCAATTTTGAAGAAGTACATTTCCACCCAAATATGCGCATCTGGAATTCAATTTTTCAAAAATTTCATATTTTATAAAACTTAAATGAATTTTTGATGAACAAACTCAACGATTTAAAAGCAAGCAATGGCAATACCCTACGGGGGGGGGGACTTTTTATCTCCAACGTGCAGAACTGTGTATTGGAAATTCTAAAAGATATGCTGCTTTTAAATTATCTTGTGATATTGCTGTTGAACTGAATTTTATGGTTTAAGTGCGAAGAACATGATATTTAATAAATAAAGGTAACACACAAAACATTAAAAAATGCCCCTCTGGGCATAATTTAAAATCTGAAACCTTTCAGATTTTTTTTATTATTATTTATTTTATCAGCAACTCTATGGAAATAACACAGTCAACAATAAACTTCCTGACATTATTACATAAAGAATAAAAATGAAGGGAACTTTAATTCAAGAGCATAAATGAGGTTCATAATAAAAACATCAAACACAACACAGAAATTTCCCTTTTAATATGTGACAGCAAAACATCTGAAAAATGTAGTCTTGAAAAGACTCTTTTTGAGGAAGACCTAATAAAACAAAGACGTAACTGTCTTATTCTTTGAAATTATCTTCTTGTTTGAATTATCATTTCTTAGTATAAAATTTCATTCACAGATTCCAACACTTGGTATACATTACTTTAAACACTAAACATCATCACAGCTGGCAAATATGAAAAATCTGACATTTCCCAGAGTTTCATATGCTGCATGCCAATACCATTTTGAAAGAACTGCAAACTGACTTAAATTCACTTTATAATGCATGATTTGGCTAATTGAACTATTTATAACTTGATACAAAATTTATTAATATTTAATTAGATGTTCTAAATTCTATATTCTTTGGTTAATTTTATTTTGTAATTTTCTGACATTTTTATACCCAAGTAAGAAAGGAAAGCTTATATGGCACTTATAAACTGCCGACAGTGAAACTGCTGCCAAACATGATTTAACACCAACTATGGACAAGCAAGAGATCACAACATACTTATGACATTTGCGGGTTCGTGTGATGTAACCAGAATTTGTTATCATTAAGCCACTTTTTTTTTTCATATAACAAATGTATAAATTAACTGTTACTACAGTATTTTTTCTAGCATTTTGAAGAAAAATTATTAAAACTTGGGACCTGCCTTCGATAGAAAGGATGCAAACAAAGGATTATTTTCAAAGTTACAGGATCCTACACCCCCATATGTATTTACGAACACAAGCATTTTCTTTGAAAATGCACACACAAAGATGATATAATATGGCCTGATATGGCCAAAAAGACAGCAAGAGACTGGAACAATGAACATGCAAGAAGTTCATACTCAAAATATTCTAAACAGATCTTTCAGCAAATTTGGAGGATCTAATAAAATAGTAGCAATCAATGAAATTTTCTTTACGAAGCAACAAAAATTAAATGGGTTAAATACCGATTGTTTATTAAATAAACACGCATCAGTTTCTTCAAAATTCTGCAGGTTCAAACTGTAACTTTGGTGGATTTCCACCATTCTTCATGATTGATGGGATAATATGTAAGTATCACTTTTACTTATCAAAATACTTTTAAATACCATGAAAATAAAATTATCAATTAATGTATATATTATTTTGTTGATAAACCGAATAATATTCTGATGTGAAACGAAATTAAATACAAATATTAACTGATTATACATTGGTTAAATCTTCATAAAAAGTCCTACAAATATTTAAATTTAATTCATTGGAGATAAGACTACAAGTAGTTGATTGTTAGAAAATTGTTTAATTGAATAAATTGATATTCTTGGGAAACATTTCTTAGTCCTTTCTGATTATTCATATTCCCATTGATGAGTCCCAAGTCATGAAAAAGTATTCATGAGGCAAAGCTCCAAATCAGGGATGTATATATAACTCATGTCCAGCCCATGTGGGATACAACAATTGTATGGATATTGAATTTGTGCAACAGAAAAGTTGACAGTTAGGTGTTACTGACTGATAAAGTAACGTCCAGTGGGTTTAATATTTGAGGGGATGGTTAATATTAAAAAAATAACTAAAATTTTAAAATGCCCTATTTATTCCATATTAGGAATATAACAGATTTTCATTAATTACAGTAATTATGTAAATGTTTATATATTACTCCTTACACACATTAAATAATATATATATATATAATACCATAGACATTTAAAAGAAGTGTGAAGAAGCATTTTTCAAATAACTTACATTTCATTCCAATACGACGTGTACTTCTATAATCTGAAATTTAAATAAATGTACCTTGTTTTTAAAATGGAGAGGTCAGTTATGTTCATACCAAATATATTATTGTAATCTGAAACATAAAGTTCTTGCATAATAAAGATTAGGAACAGATCTCAGAATTGGTAATTTGCCATGCTGTGTGGATGATTAATGTGGTGATAATGTAATACAACATGAAAAATGGAAAATCAAGGCCGAGCTACCACAACAGAATAATTTGGAACTTATTAATAAAAGCAAATATTTTGTAATAAATCATAAAAAAAAAAAAAAAAACTCCATGTGCTTTCTTACGATAGCCTCATTAACATTCTCTGACATACAACACAATGAAATGATTGCATAATATCAATCTGCCCTTTATGTGCGACTTTCAACATATCTGCTTAGTCAAAGCTAAAACTACAATGAAAATATTACATATTTGCACTCTAGTCCAGTGTTTCCCAACCACAAAGTGTCTAAATCATCAACTTGAAATGTGAATTACAGGTATATGTCATTCAGAAAATTAAGTGCTTTTCTACTAGAGATGCCAGCATGTATGTGTCTGACACACACACAAAGACACCAACTGGTATCTCTTGAAGAGAAAAGTACTGAAAATTATTTATGCAAAATCCTACGACATATTTACCATGAAAACATTGAAATTTTTTTTTCTTCGGGATAGGCTGTACCAAATTTTCAACACCTGCTAGAATAATCAGTAGTCTATTATATCTACTATAAAACCTATATTTTCTATGAAGCTTCTAATTTATTTCATTTTAGGGTACTTTTCCATTAAGCACCTAACATGCATTTTGATGGATTTTTTAATTGTAAATACACAATTAAATGTGCTAAATTAAACACACGCATATAGATGGTTTGGTCCCTGGACAGTGCTATTATTGGGTTTCAGTATGTGTTAAGCTTCTCTGTCACAGGTATCAAAAAGCGTAGCATATGCATAATGGAAAAGTACCCATTTTTAGACAGCCAGTATTAAATTGTAAATGCCTGTATTAACATCTAATTACCTCTGCTTGCCTGATCCTGCAACAGGGAAGTAAAAGTTGTGTTTTAACACAGTGAGAATTACAATCAATTTCACTTTCATTACTTGTAAATAGCCATCATGCTTTATTAGCAGCAAAACTAATAAAACTATGTAGATAACCTCTCCCATATTTCATTCTTCATATTTATAACAAGGTACAAAATTGATTTGCTTCAACACTCATATTTGTCAATTTCTATGTATACTTAATATACCAAGCTGCGACTTCACATCAGTTACTTGCGAGCTAATATAATAAATGCATTAGTAAGTAGTAAATGTGACTATATATACATTTAAGGTAAATTTTATCTCAAATATCTCCTATTAAATGTGCTAACAGTATAAAATATTTATAAAAATTACCAGTTAAATATATTACATAAGTTACATGATTAAGATGCTCTACGAGCTTATGATTTTTTAAACAAAAGAAAGATTAATTATTTTAAGTTATTTATAGGAATAATTAGTTTTAAAAATAAAAAAGATTATTAAGAAGAATTTGTTTTCAATTACCCAGTTTATTAAGATAAATTAAAGATTTGACACAATGAATAGGAATGCTTTCAAAATTTGGCAGTGTGCCAAGATAATTTTCAATTTGTTTTATGTTAAAATAAGGAATGTCTGTATGAGTATATTCACACCTTTATGCAAGTCAGTCAGCATTTGCCAACTCGGAAACCCTCCAAAATATGCTGGAGCCTTTATCATAATTTGATTTCAGCTTGAAAACTGCAATTCTATTAAGATAAACAAAAATCCTGCCTGCATAAAAATATTACACCTTTATGACCATTTTTTCAAAAAATAAAAAAAAATCTTTATAGAAGTTCTGGTACTTTTATGTCTTAATTAATACTGGATGACTGGCAAAAGAAGCAAGTATACACATGCAGCAGTTCCGTAAATACCTGATATTGTAATATGAGGATTAAATTATGTGTTTCCTACCACATAAACGATCATTTTAAATTAGAATCGCCATGTTGTAATATTACAGGTGTTTAATTAAGTGGGTTATTAACTGCAGATGGTTGGGAATCACTGCTCTAGTCTACTTGTCTGTGGTGAAAGCCAACATACCTTAAGGATTAAACCCTTAGCCACAGCCTTCTCTAAGTGTTCAACAACTGTCTGGTGATCAACTTTGTGCCTCTGGCGGACCACACTGTATATACGATCCAGGCATGGCCGCTGCTTTTGAAACTTCACTTTTCTTATGGCATCAATAAGCCACTTCGTTACAGAAGAATTTCCCTCCTCATCATCGCTGCCTTCATCCTGTAACCTTTCCTCTCGCATCTCTTTTCTATGCATGACCTTTTAGAGGCTTCTTGCGGCAGAGAGACATTTCAAAACCCATAAACATATTTATGCTCTCTGGCAATCCTCAGAAATATTCAGCATAAGACCTACATTCTACACAGGCTGCTAATTGACAAATACTTCAAAAAGCAGCGAAGGAAACCTGAAAATATAAAAATAATAAAAAACAAGAAAAACAAAAATAAGGTTTAAACAGGTAGCTAACAGGAGGATACCTCAATGAATTTTAAAGCAATAAAAATAAATTAAAACTAAAGTAGAAAAAGGTTTGCTTTTTTTTTTTTTTTTGGCACAGCAAAATTGTAACACAGCCCATCTTACTGCTTGCTACCATCCATACACTGTATCTGTCCCTTATCTGTAATACTGTCAGGCTGAAACTTTATAGAAATTGCATACCAAAACAGTTTTCCAAAACCTAACTTGCATATCAATGCTATAGAATGTAAATGTTTAAAACATTGTTACGAGAACTAAATGCAGAGTAAGATTGTATGTTAATTGTTATCAGCAGATTTAGGCAGTCCGATAATTATTTCCACTATCAAAACAGATCTATAAGTATAAAAGTGTACCATCTAATATGTTTACGCATGTTACAGGATCAGATGACATAAGCCTTTCAAGTGATTACATCAGTGTACACAACTTTGAAAAAACGATTTTTTTTTAATCTGATCATAAGTGATAAATCTGATCATAGGAATGGAACTGTATCATCACTTAGACACATATGGCATGATTTTTTTTTCTTATAGTCCGATATCATTTCTTGACATATCATCCTGAATAAGTACCGATATTTCTAAACTAATAAAACATTTCCTGTTATGATAATCTATGCATGGAAAAGTTGTTGCTTAGGTGAAAAATTACTGTATGCTAGCTTTTTTTGTTAACTTTATTGGTCTTCATTATCAGCTTAGCTTTCATTCTAAAATTTCAATAACCAAAAATCGCACAGTTCATTTTGAAATTTAAGTACTGCTCAGTTTCAGAAATATAAAAATAGATACTTGCAAGATGATATGAGTAGAACTTATGAGTAGCTAATCATCACAAGCACTTACTTTCAATACAAATCCATTTCCCATGGATTTAAATTGAAATAAGAACTTAAGAATAAATGTAATTACTTCCTTTTGTTAGATGTATAATGATGCTGTTGGATATTTTCGCCATTATAAAACACTTGGTATTATGTACTGATCAACACATAACTGGGACACATAAAAATTTAAAATGTAACTGGAAACTACACCACTTTTGTATTATGTAATTACTGCTTATATTCCTATATTACGGTTCATTCATTTAACTTGAAAAATTTCTTTGAAATTTAAATATTTCATTCTTCTATCTAATTCTGTTTCGCTATGACCATTTTTAGCAACTTTACAATGTTTACAAAAAGCAGATGAGCATTTTTTTCTTCACAAGATTTCTTAGGTTTAAAATGCGTATCAATCAATACTTACCCTCGAGATGATATGTAAAACTGATTATTTAATGCTGGTGATGTCCAGATAGTATACACTTGGCATAAGAGTACTCCAATGAAGATCTAAAATACATGCATGGTAAGATTGGGAATTTGATATTTAGTTTCCCAAGTATTTACCAGCAACTCTAGAGCTGCTCGGCAGATTAACAGATATTATTGTACGGAATGCATCATTAATGTATTATTAGTATCTGATTAACAACGATTAAAAACTTACCATTTTCAAATTTCACACTTCAGGAGCTTGTCACATTCATTTCCCAAAATTTCATATCCGTAGCATATACTAGTAGAAAATGGAGTACTTATTCCTAGAAGTTTAAAGAATGATACTCCACCGCTCAAAAAACTTGCAACAACACAATCGCTTGTTTAATCAAGCTAACATTTTTCACAACTTAACGTTAATACGATTCTTGGATGACACAAAAAATAGAAAAGTCATATACACATACCATTAAATACACAATCAAGCATGAAGGTAAATGAACCGTAATTTACACACAGATCCTTTCGTTAAATTTATGAAATACATCCGTAGAGCAATCAAGTAGAATGTGATAAAGGCTTCCACACAAAAGGCAGACATGTAAATATGGCTGCAGAAGAAACACTAAATCGCTTCATCAAACTCTGGTAAACTTTAAACTCAAATATATGACGTTTAAGAGTACACACACAGTACACATATACATTTACACACATATATATATGTATATATACGTATCAGAAATATTGCATACTTTGTCGTATGTTCAAACAGTGCAATTGGGAAGAAGTACAACTACTCACAAATATGTGTAGCGTTCATATATGCTCTCTATAGAGCTCTCAACCACGTACTTTTCATCATACAACAAAGATACGTTAAAATACGAAATATGATTGGTTCGTTTTATTGGAAAAAAATTGACAACCATAGCAAAAAACTTGTAGTTCTGTGTGCTACCGCAAGGGTATTTTCTACTTCAAATACCTCTGAAAACCGCGATTATGATGTTCATTAGGATACTGTAAAGGTAGATTCTAGTAAATAGAACTATACGCCATTGATTTCGTTCTGTAAGCGATGTATAATAATAATCCTAAATTACGAAACACAGAAATTCTATTAGTAAATCAAATTAACATTAATTTATTTTACGAAATAGGATATCAATTCATTACAGACATTACGCTAAAGATAGCTAAAGATAGCGTAGTGTTAAACAGGAGCAATTTTTCAAATTAAAAGTATAAGCGAAAGCAGTTTTCGAAAAGTCTTCATTTAAAATAATTATTTTTCCCCAGTACTCTGCAAAGTCTTTTATTGGGTACATTATGAGAAATATTTAGCTCAAATTATAGCTTTCTGTCTGTTTTCCTACCATACCTGAGTGAAGATACTGTCTCTCTCAATAGCTTGTAATTACCCGTGTCCCCGAGATAGCACGCCAGAGTTCTATGATGACACAGCGATCCTTGCTCAAAGCGCATTTATTGGTTCAGTTATCCAACGATTACAAAATTACATACATGCACTTGAGACTTGGGTGGTATAATGGAAAATTCAAGTCAATGTATCCAAAACGCAGGCAATCCTATTCACGAAAAAGAGAGAAAATTCGCAAACACCTGGTGTTCTACAATACTCCAATTCCCTGGGCCAAGAAAGTCCCGCAATTGGGGGTGATCCTCCACAAAACTCTTTCATGGGCCCCACATATACACTCCATTATTCAAAAGTTTCGGGTGCGTAAAGTTAAACTCTACCCCCTAATTGCTCGAAACAGCGTTTTATCTATCGACAATAAGTTACCCACTTATAAATCCATTCTGCGTCCACTTTTGTGTTATGCCTGCCTGGTATGGGCATATTCTAGAAAAAGTTACCGTATGAGGCTCCAAGCCGCCCAGAGCAGTACACTGCGTCAAATTGCTGGCGCTGAGTGGTACGTTAGGAATTCTTATTTACATGATGAGTTAGGAGTCGAGCTATTAAGGACCCACTATTATAAAATTGCCAAAAAATTTCATCAGAGGCAAAGTGCTATCTCCAACCGGCTAAGGCTCCTATAATAGCCTCACAACCGGCAATTAAAATTGCCGATTAAATGATTTTAACGATCTTAATAACAGGTATCGTCCGCTTGCTATTCTCAATACTTGGATCATGTAATCTTGTCATATTCTACTGCTTGTACATGTTTTATGTTTATTTTCTTTTGATTTACGAATTGCAATTACTTATATACCTTGTCAATTATTATTTACTCCTTTTGTAGCATCTCTGCTTGTGTATTGTGCTTGTCTGTTGCATGAGTTACTCGGATTATGAGCTTGATTTGATTTGCATATTACCTTTGTCTAATTTATCCTCTTAGTTTCAGCTATTTAAGTCACCGGCTCCAACAGCTTCACAAATTTTAGGCACATTTACACTTTACATTAGTTATTAATGCGAAAGCAAATTCTAATCACCCCACTACATTATATTCATTTGTTACTTTTTGTGAATTCCATTCGGTTATTTTACGTCACTGTTAGGAACACCACAACATATTCTACATGAGGTAGGGCCCTCGGCCCAGATACCCAGATGTACGGACACCACTCCACTCCACTAGCCAGAGTACTGTTACTTCTAAAGGTTTTACCTTCCGTACTATTGGCAATTCAAAGAAGATTATTCTGATGGCACTACCTATGATGCACGCTCTTGTTTAAAGTTACCGTGCAGCTCAAACACAGCTCTATGGTAAATATGAAACTTATTTAGGCTCCCGCTTCTCACCCCAATATCTGACTGAGCTGCAGGTAAAGGTGGAAGAGATGGACTGAGTTATTTTTAATAGTCAGCCTGATAATCAACTCCAGCCCAGCGACCATGTAACTAACTATGAGAAATCTGTCTTCCGAAATAAAACTCTCAAATGCGTTAAAGCTGGTGGATTTTAACAATATTTGGTACAGCTTGAGTATAGGACCCCATTGGCCATTTTCGGCTTGGCGCACTTGTGGCGCACTTTTTGAACGGTATTTTTCTGGTAACCCAGCGAATTCTAGAATATTTCGGCTAAGCCAGGGAACACAATTTATTCTGATAGTTGGGAAAGCTATGACTAAGTAGGGAGGGTTCTGAGCATTTGGAAGTAAATCATAATTTGCATTTTGTAGATTCAGAAACAGGGTGCCATACAAACAGAATAAAAAGTACATGGATGCATGTAAAATGCTCCTTGCCAACACATAATCTGCAAACAGATTTTAAATTTTATTTGGCTTTTTATATTTTTACTAAATCTTGGAAAGAGGAAAATATTGATGTATTCAACAAATTTCTAGAAATTGTAAGGGACATAAACTGGGCAGAGTATAGGATTTCTTTGTAAATTTACCATGATTTTGTAAACTTTACTAAATTTCTAGCATTTCTTTTCTTTATTTTTAATTTAAACATGTATTCTGAACTCCTGTTTTCAGTTTTACAACTTAAAACTTGCATTTTAATATTACTGCTTAAAATATGCCTCCATGTACTTGCGTATTTTAAAACTTTTCCTTATTTTTAATTTAAACATGTATTCTTAACTCCTATTTTCAAGTTTTTAATTTAAACATGTATTCTGAACTCCTATTTTCAATTTTTTTTCAATTTTAAAGCTTAAAATTTGTATTTTCAGTATGACTGCTAAAAATATGCCTCCACTTTTTTATTTATTTGTAGTTTTATTGTTTAATTATATATTCTAAATTTGTGTTTAAAATGTTTCTTGTTAAAATGTGCATTCTAACTTCCATTTTCAATTTTAACTGCTTTTCTAAGGCTAAACTAGTATTTTCAGTATCACTATTTAAAATATGCCCCCACTTACTTCTGTACCTTCAAATTTGCTGTTTAAACATATATTCTAAAATTTTTCTATTTAAAACGTGCTTTCTAACTTGTTTTTTGAATTTTAACTGCTTTTGCACGGCTTGGCGACTTTTTAGGTCACCAAGCCAACAAATCGCCAATGGGGTCCTATACTCAAGCTATTCCCAATATTTAAAGCTACGAAACTTAAAAAAGAAGGAATCGACCATATAAGGTGTTAGTTATACATTTAAACGAGATCCCGCCGCCCCCAACAGCCTTTCTGAAGTTGTTCTGGCTCTAAAAAGCACGTTAACTCACTTCCCAATTCCTCAATCTTAAGCCATAAAACAATTGGTCAAGACTCTGTTTCTGCAATATCTGAGTTTCCTAATGTATTCAGGAAGATCCGCCAGCTGTTTGATTCAGCCATTTGATCTAAAACTAAGGACTCTAGTCTAGACACCTTCGAGACAGAAGAACGGGTCGTTTTTTGCGATCTACTCGGCAAGGAGGGAGTCTCGTGTCATCGTCTCGATCACTCGATCATTACAAAGATCGATGAGTCGGAAATTTTTCTGTCAGCAGTGTAGCTGCCGTTTAATATTCAGACTGTCGTTTTAGAGCTAAACTGAAGACCGCTGAGGTCATAGATAGTTTTTGGAAGTGTAAGCAATGAATATTTTAATTTCATAAACGGGTTAAGATTTGCGAAAAACTCGAGTGTTTCGCAATAGAAATAACGCATTTGACGATGACTATTCTACTTTTATTGGATTATTTTGACATACCGAACCTATAGCATGGACCCTTATCAATAATATAAGGCCATACTTTACCGGAGCATCCACATCAAAAATAGCAATAATTCCTGAATTAAAGGTAAGGAATAGTCCGCTTGTTTTCATATCTGTATGATATAGGCATCTGGCTATTGATGTATCAGATAAGCAATTCCTTAATTTAATTTTAGTGAAAATAATATATTGGTGTTTTCCTGTTTCACATATAAAGAAGGAGTAAATACTTTTAAAATTGTAATTTTTAAACTAATGTCTTATATTAATCTTCTTAGTTTCATGTTTTGATGAGTAATTTATAAAGTTATAAATTTTATGTTTTAAGTTATAATGTAGTTTCCTCTACTTTATTTTAACCCTTTAACTGCTTAAGACGTCTTTAAACGTTTTCAGAGATCGCTCTAAAAATGCTTAAGACGCGTATACACGGAACTGAATTTTCTCGAAAATGATTAAGACGTGTATACACGGAGGCAAGGTTCCCAATAAATGCTTAAGACGTGTTGAGACGCTACGCGAGGTCTTCTTTCCCCCTGCATTTCCGCAGTCGGCTGTCATTTGCACAATGCTCTTAATAGGGTATGAAATCTGTTTGAATAGCGCACTTTACGGAAGAAGCTTTCCCGATAAATGCTTAAGAGGTGTTGAGACGCTACGCGAGGTCTTCTTTCCCCCTGTATTTCCGCAGTCGGCTGTCATTTGCACAATGCTCTTAATAGGGTATGAAATCTGTTTGAATAGAGCACTTTACGGAAGAAGCCTCTGAGTGAAGACTTATTGTCAGACAGTGTATCTTATTCTGCAAGCTTTTCGAATGATGACAAATCGTTTTACAACCGTGTGCCTTCTGGTACATTGTAGTGATGAAAGCCTAATCCTCAGTCGCTGATTACATCCCCAAATCTTTAGTAAAAATGGGAAAAATTCAGAAATGTAATGAAAAATGCATTATTAATAAATCATATAATATATAATTGACTATTTGATCTTCGTATTAAAAGTTGGTTACAGTTTCTGATTTCTCAACAATAAGGAAAAGATATATAGTGTCAAAATTAACTTTTTGTTTGCAGTATTTAATGGTATTTTCTTTCTACTTTACGAAATGACAACACTGTTTTTAGCATGCCTGAGTTTTGGAATTTGTAATTGTGATTGACTATTTATTATAAACGCGAACTTACATGTAAAAAATTCTTCAAGGTAGAAATTAAAATATTCAACTCAAGAAATTATAGTAAATCGAGTAAATGAATATGCCGAAAAAATTTATGGAGATCAAGAGCTTTGTTTAGATAATTTATTAAAATTTGGAATGCAACCGAAATTTTAAAATCTGCATGATGGGAAATTTTCCTCGTGTCTTGGAACTCTTTTAGAAAGAAATTTAGAAGTCTTTTATACTTATATTGAATGGAATATAAGAGAATTGAAAAAATAAGTGTGTGAAAGTGTTAGATATTTTGCGCACAAAATATTACGGTTGAAAAGATGTTTTATTATCAGAAAACAAATTATTTTCTCTGCAAATATCAGCGCTGATTGCGATAAATTGAATGAAAGTTTTTCTTTATATTGAGAACTTAATTAATACATTAATTCTTTATTACCTAGTAACTGTATCATTATTTTCCAAAGTATTTTGATATAAATGCTAATAAACGCAACTAGCGGTTGAGTGGCTAAGTTGCTTAACACTGGTAGTTTGAGCTGGGTTCTAATTCCAGAGAAGGGGCTGGATGATAAGTGTTTTAATGGTTTTTCCTCAAGTGTAATGTGGATAAGAGTCAGTTTCCTTTACGAAATCATTCGCGAAGGCATGCTTATAAGGTATTTTATTCCTGCTTTCTGAATGCCTTTGTGGTGTAATGGTAGCACACTCGGCGCGTTTTCGAGCGGTCCAGGTTTGAGTACCGGCTAGGGCATTGCTCAGTTTTCACGTCTCTTGTCTCAAAAATCCTAACGACCTTACAGTGGCGCCCGAACTGAAAGGTGGTGGATCATGATTCTTTACCACCAGGATTTGAGACTGGGTCCCCTAATCCCTAGTGGCCCTTTGAAAGGGGATTATATAAAGCATTTTCTTGCTATTTTCTGCATGCCTTCGTGGTTTCACGGTAGCACACTCTACGCGTATTCGAGGGGTTCAATTTCGAGTCCCGGCTAGGGTATTGCTCCTTTTTCACGTCTCTTGTCTCAAAAATCTTAATAACTCTACGTACTTACTCTTGGAAGATAGTCTTGTATACGTCGAAATAATTCAAGCGGAGCTATGAGAAGGATTTTAGTTAATGTATGTACTTAACTGCTTTCATTAAGAGGAAAATCAATCCCAAACCATCCGAGTAATCTTCCATATTTATGCACAATTTTTTTTATTTATTTTACTAAGAAAGAAATTTCACGTATTAGCGGGATAAAAAGACATTGAATACTGCATAAAGTAATCCCTGTTTTCTCAGTTATTTGGGAAAGATGGACCATTTTTCAATGGATGAAGAAGTAATTAACTTATAGTCATCATATAGATGAATGTTGAATGACGCCCGAAAATTTTCACAGTGAGCTAAACATAACTGAATTAGTAATGAAAAACTTTACCTAACGGCAAAGACATATAAGCAAGTATTTACGCAAAATGCACGATTAAGAATAAAAAATGCAAAAATGGCGATTCTAAAATTAATTTTCCAGAAATAAAGAAAAGTGGCACAATTCCCAAAGTAACTTGCCTGTGGAAGAATGGATACAACCACTGGGCACCAGTAATTTAGTCGAATTACTAGTAATTTAGTTGAATTTAGGATCGAATTTCGAGACTGACTGCATGGATGGCATTTTCATTGTTTTTTCTCGTGTACAGCATAAACCAGTTTAAATCCTTTAAGTCCTTCATAATTTTATGAATTTTATTTCATCTCTTTCTTCAGGCAAATATCTCTCACCTTCTTTGCCACAATCAGTTAAAACTAAGAATTTAGCTATCATATATTTTGCTTGCAAGTTATTTATTCACGTTTGTAATTATTATTGTACATCAAAGGAGATGCATTTTTTTTAACTTAACGATTAAAATCCTGTGTTAGAAAAACTGAATTTGTAGACATTAATGTGCTTCAAAATATTGATAGATGAGTAAAGAATCTAAAAGCTGAGGAGAGTTGCCACTCCGTAAAATGCAAGATCTTTAATTTAACTTCCATGCACACGCAGGAAGAGCAGCTTCTTAGAGTGTTGTCATTGAGTAAAAGCATCAGCTCTTTAATTAATTTTTTACATTTAACCAATTTACTATTGATTAACCAATGGAGCGATTTAAAGTTAATAAAAGCACTTCTTATAATATGACTCTTCATTTAACTTTTTCGACACTGTCGGCATAAATTAAACTTATATAGTGCTCATAACTTTTACAGTTTCGTTGTAATTTATAAAAGATAGGTGTTGTCACTGCTTGAAGTAATAGATATTTAATTGGTAAGCGTTTCTCGGTGCGAGGAAAAAAAAGTCAGGACCGGATTCAGAAATATTAGTATGTATGCATGTATGTATCGATATGCTCGTGTATATATGCATATATGTACGTACGAATGTATGTATGTGTATACATGTACACAGATACATACGTACATTTGTGAATCCGATCCCGATAACAGAACAGTATCATTTAATTTACCTACTAGGTGATATTTTGCATGTCCTGTGTTCATAGTTCTCTTTCATCAAATTCTTATTTTTTATACTTTCAATTTGAGAGATTATATTTTAAAGTAAAAATGAAGCTTATTGTGAGAAAAATATGCCAAATTATAGAATAAATTTATTGGCATGTTCATTTTTTATATCTATTATCGTACAAATATGCTTTTAAATATCAGAAAATAGTTATTGAAATGAAAAAAATTATTTCACTTATTATGCGGTTATTATTATTACTACCAGAGAATAAAATTTTTTCTTGCTTAATTGATAATCACGACTAAATTTTATAAGCAGTTCTAAGCCATACCAGAATTTCCCGCTTTCCTTTTACCTGGAACAGATTGCCATCTTAAGTGCTTCAAGAAGCGGCTTTATAGTATACGAATACATTCCACGTATTTCCACCCCGTTTTGGGCGACTCTAATCGTTCTAAACCATTAAAATGGCTTCTGGGGTATCTTACCTGTTGTTAACATCACGGATTCGTTTCCGGGAAGACTCCTTCGAAGGACGAAGGGGAGGGGAAAAAGGGAGATTTTTTTTTTGAATGAGAAAGTATTATTTTAGTGCACTGCTTGAATGTACAATGTTTCTAGTTCTGTTTCTCCTACTTTCCTCACACCATGCCTACGCAACTGAAATTGACGTATTTGAATAAAAAGAAATCCAGTAGCTTATGAAGCAGCTAAGTGCGGAAATTTACAACGATCGTCATCCAAAATGTCAGTTAGTTACAAATATAAAAAAATATAATATATGAGTACACGTTTGGCGAACGAACTTTGAAATGGGAAAAGAAACTATTTTTTCAGTTGTTAGACTTATCAGTTTTTAATTACCACTCTGCTTTTTAAGCAAAATTATCGAAAAAACATAATGCACAAAAAAGAGTCATGTTACTTTAATTCGGGAGATATTATAAAGAACCGAAAAAATACTGAATACCAGAATTTCGCTATAAAAGCCATAAAAAAAAAGCCACGTATGGATTGGATATATTTCCTTAAATTCAGTGTAGATTTCTGGATTGTCCAGTATTTTCCATTAATTCAGACAGTAAAAATGCCATCAGATAATGAGTGATGTTAAGGATCTACATTTTTTGTACTACTACTACTAATAAAAATAATAATCTATCAATAATTAAAAATAGGGGGAAACGCATTTTTACACTGTTCTCACTTCTTTCAGACCATACGCCGCTCTCATGACCTTCGCCTAATGGCCCGGTCAAGCAGGAGTGTAAATGGGTAATCACTCATTCACGGTGTATGAAATAAGAATAACAGCAGTGGGTACAACACAATATACATATAGCGACAGACTAGTTCTCTTCCTTAGCCCTGAAAACAAACAATGTCCAAAGCCAATGGAAGGCAGTCGCTTTCCCTCCCTGTTAAAAGCTATAATTACACACACAAGATCCTTCCCTCACCCACTACTATACAGAGAGAAACATTTCCAGATAGTTTACCGATTTCTAAATATTAACATTTCGACATCTGTAAACATTGAAATGTAATATGTTTTCATAAGATAAACAATAGCTATTCTCCCGTGTGATAGATAATCTTTTACAAGTGATATACTGATGATGGTTGATTACAAATCAGTTACAAACTTTCATCTTTTACAAGTTAACATTTAATAAAAAAGAAATAACCATTTGCAGTTTTCGAAACCTAATTGTACTTTTCCTTTTGACGGGCTTCGAATTTTAAAAATTAAACTATAAAAAAAATTGTCATACTCGTGGCTTTTACAAAGTGTTTTCATTCAAAACAAACATGCTTACCCATATATAAGTAACGATATTCGTAAAAGAGTTTCAGTTTATTCACATAATTCTAAAAACATTCAAATTCGTAACAGTTTTAAAATGTTAAGTAGATATATTTTGGGGCTATGGCTTTCACTGAAAGGATAATGCAAAGTAAATCAGGAGCAGTAAACCATTTTTAACAGCATAGCTTCTGTAAATGATCAGGAAAGATTTTAGGAACAGTTGTACAAAAACATTTATGCTTACGAAAGAATAAGATTGAAAAGTAAATGTTAATGCGCCTATTTTCAATTTCTTTTTTTTTTTCATTACAGTTTCAAATACTATGATAGCATTAAGAGTATAAAACAAAGAGCTAAAAAAATTCGAAACCCTACAAACTTTGTGAGAAAAATAAATATTTTAAGACAGAAAATAGTAATTATCTGTTGAAAAAAAATGTAATAGCAGTTACTTTCAAAATTATGTCATGAGAATAATATTTAGCATTTTGTATTAAACTATAATAATTGACCAACCAGCAACTTGTGTCTACATTTCTTTGTTGTCTAACAATAACTTCATCACACGCAGATATTTGTGAGCAATTTCTGTTCGTGTTATCATTTATTAAATATTAACTTTCTTTACAAAATAATTATTTTTAGCAGTGATCTTTTGCAGATTTCCTTTACTCTTTTTTTTTATATTCATCAAAATATGCTCATCACTTAATTGCTTTGAGAGGAACTATGTTTCTTAGTTTTTCTAACATAAGGATCGTCTTGGACAGCACTTTTCTTAGAAACAAAGATATAAAATGTAGCAGTGAAAAGAGATAATAAAGATCATGAAAACTAAACGTTTAATGAAATTTGCTAATTTCGCAAGTTTTAGAAATGATTAGAAAAATAAGAATATCAAGTATTTAAACTGCTTGAAAAATAATACATAAGGGGAATTTGCCGAAACTCCTTTGAAGAAAAAAGGCAGACCAGTGACAGAGCGGTAATGTCGCTGAACCCTGGTAGTTCGAACCGGGCTCGAATCACAGCAAACAGGTTGCTGCAGGGGCGTTTTTTAGGTTTTTCTACGTGTAACAAGGATACGGGGCAGTTTTCTTTATAAAGTCTTTCAGGAAGGCATCCCTCTTTTGTGTACTTTTCCATAGTAGAAGAAAAATGCAATATAAGAAAAAAATTGTTTGTGAATGTGTGGAGATTATTTTAAAGAACAAACATTTTTACTATGATTTTCATAAAAATTATAAGACAATAGAAGGAATTAACCTTTTTTATTAATATCGGAATAGGTAATTATTTTCTCACCTATTTTATATTAAAAAAAATTGATTTCTTTCCTTCATCGTGGTTGCTAAAGTAGCTAATAAGCTTGCCCTTGTTCTAAAATCGGTAGGAACGGAAGGTTTTCGATGTTTAACGTTTGATTCTGTTTAATCATGGTATTTTAATCTCATGAATGAACTCAGCCCTGGCCAGTAATGCATTCTTTCATAAGAGTGTAACAGCAACATTCGTAATATTAAGAATAAATAAATCAATTTTAGAAGCAAAAGATTTTGCTGTACTGTTATCTATTGTTTAAACACTTGGAAGAAATGTTAATATTTTCATCTAGCGATAAATCCTGTCCATTATTAATAAAAAAATTTCGAGAACATGTTTTTATTACTCTGCGATGCATAAGACGTTTTATTTATCTTCGATATTATTAAAAAATCGTTGCTCAATACAGCAAAAGTAAATAATTCAGAAAGCCATTTTATCTGGATTTCTTAGCAACATTTTTCAATAAGTGTTTCTTCGTACCATGAGTGTCATAAATAAAAGAGGTTTCTAATAATAATGGTGAGTTGCAAAATTCCTACCTTTAACTTTTATGTATGTTATCGTCTTCCATCTCTCCGCGAAGAAACCAGCTGACTATTATTTTATAATAATATATAGATTGAAAAGCGATCATATCTATTCCTTTTTCTTAAATTTTGATTAAACTGCAGTAGATGTTTTAACTAATTTGATATTTTTCTTCTTATAACAGTTTTACCATAAAGAAGTACAGAAACAATCGCTGGATTTCACAAAATTGGAATACTTTTTGATTTAAGTTTTAATTTTATTTAGTTTTATGAGTAAACAGAGTATATTTAATTTTATGAATTGGTAAGAGTAGGCTGCGCTATTACTTAGAAGAAGAAGGAAGTAAAAGCTTAAATTTTATTAGTGTTATTTTTCAAGTTTCAGTGGTAAACTTTGATTTGAAACATCAAGCGACAATCTGATGTTTTCAAACTATAAATACTTTACTTTTTCGTTTATTTTTTTAAAGTCTTGTTAGCGATATGAGGTGTATAGTATTCACTTCCTCGGCCACAATTGTCGTGAATGTTTAATTTTTAATAATTATTCCCTTCTTTCCTGGTGTAGATCCATAGTAAGAACTGCAACAAATCTCGTTTGCTCTTCTTTTCCTCCTTGTCTGCTGTTGTTCTTAATTAGTTTGAAATACACTAAATTATTTCCTTCATTAATGTGTGATATACGCATGTGCTATATTTAATACAATCATAATATGCTCTAAATTTATACACAAAAAAAATGGCTCATATTATAAAGGACAATTTTAATACTACAGAACTAAATTTATTAGTTCAAGTACTCATTCCGCTAGACGATAAATATTTTTACTCTCATTCTATTTAAAATACTGCATGAAAGAAATGTACAAATTATGGATTTTCGACAGTGAATATACTTTTTTCATAGCATTACGCAAATAAATTACTATGAGATGATTCGTCTCAATGCTTGTGGCTGTTCTAAAATTGGAAAATATTTGTTTTAGAAATTAAATCTAATAAAGATCTCATTGCTGAACCACAATTAAATGATATCAGTTTTATGAATAATGGACATAATATTTTGGAGAGCTTTAGGCTATAATTAACAATTTTGTATTCTTTAATCATCAAGAAATTCCCTTAAAACGAGTTTTATTAAAGGGAAAAATTTTAATTTGAGTGGCTGTGAAAGACGTAGATCAATGAAAGAACTATCGTCACATTTATAACTTCTGTTATAATTACTTTAAATATTAGAACTAATTTAGTGGAGGCAAGAATTTATAAACGTCTCGTGCCGAACTGTCTTGCCTTTGGCTCTGAGTGTTAAACATTTAAGAATTGTTTAAGCATTAACGGCACTGTCCTTCTTTTACTGAAAACTTAAGTTTTTTTGCGTATTGAATATTATTTATTCCTTTGATGATTTTTTAACATTTTGCCTAAGAAATGAAGCCAAGAATTCATTTCCCAGGTTTAGAATGTAATTTTTTGCTGAGGCCATGACATGACGAAAGCTAAAAGATACAGCAGACGAAACGTCTAGTAAACGGATATTGTTAAAATGAAATTGAAAGATATGTGAAATTATTGTTCTAAAAACTGAAAAGAAAACCTATGCGAATCTGTACTATTGTAATGAGGAATCAATAACAAGTTTAAGAACTTTTTAGAGAAGCAAAATAATAATAATAATAATAAATCTGAAAGCTTTCAGATTTTATATTACGCCCAAGGCGACGTTTTCTTAATGTTTTATGTGTTACCTTTATTTATTAAATATCATGTTCTTCGCACTTAAACCATAAAACTCAATTCAACAGCAATATCACAAAAAATTTAAAAAGAGCGTATCTTTAGAATTTCCGATACACAGTCTCGCGCGCTAGAGATATATTTTTTTCGTACAGTGTTGCCGTTGCTTGCTTTGAAATCGTTGAGATTGTTAATCAAAAACTCGTTAAAGTTTAACAAAATATCAAACAGATAATAAAACAAATTCCAAATTTGGGTTTCCAGATGCCCATATTCGAGTGAAGGACTACGTTATTAAAAATTTGATTTCTCTAGGTACTGTTGTTTTTGCAGAATGCAAGAAACATGCATTCATACAGATTCTTCATTATTTAGTTTCTCTAAATATAACGCAGGACTCTTATATTTGGTGGCAGCGATTTGAAAAGTGATTCAGACTTTCATAGTACGAGTATTATTTTTTAAAATAAACTATAAAAGTCAGTTAAACTAAAAATTTTTATCGCGAAATTTTTTTATATTATTAAGTTATACTAAATTTTTTTTTTTTATAGTGAACGCAAAATGCCAAAACAAAACTAACAGCCCTTTTGGGTAAATTGCCCATTTTGGGCTAATGATTGTCTAAATTTCAAATGAAATTAGTAGATTTAAAGTTTTCAGATCTTTATATTAAAAAAATACTAAAGCAAATCAAATCTAGGTGTGAATTCTCAATCCAGAATAAAGCTAAAAACCGAAGTTTGTTATTTCAGATTTATTGCGTATGCAATAGTTTAACTAATAAATATTCTACTGCATTTAAGATTTTAAAAGCAATATGTTTGAAAATAAGATATTTGTGTAAAAGAAAACTTTTAAGTTTTGTAATTCTGAAATCTATTCGTGAAATGCTGATGAGCTGAAACTTGCTGGACATTTACCCTACCGCACTCCCACGGTCAGTCAGAGAAAAGCTATTCTTTTGCAACGTTCTTGACAGCTCGCAGCTACTAATGTTTATGGAACAATCTATCTCAATTAGGCGGAATCTTTGATCCAAAATTCTGGGAGGGAAGACAACTAACAAAAGAAGTTGCTAGCATTTTTCGAAAGTTCAGTGTTATTTTCGCGACATTATTAGGGGGAGTTGGGTCAAAAGTTAGCGACGATTTTAAAGGTATTTGCAGAAAATAACTCGACAGGCTAAGGGTTTTAATGTGAAGTGTATAAAAATGTAATACATTAACAAATGCATTAAAGAATATGTGTTATATATTCAAATTATGCGCATCTTAAATTCAACATTCATATTAAATTGCTTTGACTTTAAAAATTTATTTGAATAGTTTTAATTGTCCCGATATGAATGTCAATTTCCAGTAGTTTTTAGAATCTCTTGTATAATTCAAGTTAAATTTCTGTATAATTTTCAGTTAAATTAAATTCTTGTAAATGTTTTAATGCATGATTTATAATTAGTTATCGGATTTTTTATGGGGTCTGCTTTTAGATATTACATCAGTTTTGTGTACTTTTTACTCAGATTTAAGAAGGGTTTGAATTGGTCTTATGCGACTATGGTAAAGCCTCGAAGACTATCTGCCTAAGGGAAGAGTTGCCTTCGTAGAAGACTTTCTAAGGGGAACTAGCTGTTATACCGTTACCCATGGGTAAAACAACGAAAACGCCCATGCACCCAGCCTGTTCCCAGAATTCGAATCTTGGACCAAACTACCAGTGTTCAGCGATTTTACCGTTCAAAAGGTTATAAACAGGGATATGTAGTTCAATTTTTTTCAATGTATATGTTAACATATTTATAATTATGATATTGTAAGATTTATAATTATAATATTGTAAGATCTGTCTCTTCTACTCCACATAAAGTATTTCTAGATTCTACAATAAACCTGGTGAATTCTCGCACAGGCGTGAATAAATACCAGCACAGAAGAAGTGGGAAAAGTAACCCTATATTAAATCCAACTTTACACCCAACTTTACCTTACTACTTACGATCTTCGTGCCGCCAACTTGCGGTGGGAACTTAAACATAGAACATGTTTCAAGTCGAATCTGAAATAGAATAGTGCTGGATTAGTACGTTAATTTTCACCTAACACTTTGACTGTCAAAAAACCTAACAAGCGTGACGATATTCCGAAATGCCCAAAGGGTTCCTGGCGTAACAGCAAGGTAGCAATGAAATGTTCGCTGGCTAGCAAAAACACTCTCTGAATAACCTCAGAGTTTTACCCGTTTAAATACTCACTTCACTTTAAATTTACATCCTGCCGAGAAAAGTTAAGATGTTCCGGAAAGGTATCAAACTTAAAATAAATTTGTTATGCGAAATAAGGAAAACCTTACATCTTCCCTCGCCAAAATTTATTTATCGCATAGCAAGGCTTTAAGCACCTGGATAAGATATTTATATTGTAAATCTAAATGAGAGTCTACCTTCACAGTCTTAAACTACATTTGCCTAAATTCAAGAGTTTACAGATGCTAAGATGACACACAATATACAGTTCTTCTTTTCAAGTTTCTGGTCTGGTCTCCTTTCAGGTATCTGGAAGGAAAATAGTTTAGAACGTTTTTCACGTAATTTACAATGCCACTACTTTTAACATTTTAAACAGTTCACACTTTTTCTACATGGGGATACATTTGCTCAATTCAGTCATTCTACCCATATTAAGATTCCTCCTTGCTCTCCAGCGTTTTGTTTTGAAAATGCGAGCGTGCTTTATGTAAAATAAGTGCACTTCTACCGACTAACCCACGTCTACTTGTTAAAATTAGACTCACTAGACCTAGACAGACATCTTACAATCAAATCATCTCAGCCTGAGGTGCTAACTCTAATGAAAATTAATATACAGTACGGACTAGAGAGCCTAAGGCTTTTTTTACATTCATTCTCAATTACTTTTTTTCCTTTTTGTACACATCACAAGTAACTTAAACTACTCTTTCATTCAAAGCACATATTTCAAGAACGGAAAATACTTCAAATATTTAAGAAATGAAACATTCTTACATAAATAATTTCTTACATTATTCAGCTGAAAATAATCTTACATTAATTACGTGCTACAAATTCTTAAAATTTGAATAATGAAGTTCGTTTTCTTTAAGTTACACCTACCACAGTCTATAGGACCAAAGTTAACATTTCTTTATAAATTCGCCAAGATTGCTAAAGTTTCTTGCTTCATACAAAAACAAAAAAAAAAACATAAAATTGTAAGCTGCTTGCTTAACACAAAAGAAAAGAAAAGCTTCTTGCTTAATTAAGTAAACATTGTTCTCTTCCCGAGGCAACACTGAACTAAATGTTTTGAACGAACTTCGTACTAATTTTAAAATAATTTCAAATAGAATAATTTTGACTTATCTTTTGCTTGGCATATTCCGTCATCCTCTTCTTTACGAATTCCTCCCAGAAAAGGACTTGGTTCAGCTTTCTAAGTCGGATTCTCTGTCGGTCTGGCCACTTCTATTGCTTCCCGTCACCCATCGTTTCCTCTTCAAACCTCTGTCCCACGCTTCTTTCTTCTGCCGTTGATCCGCTTCCGACTGTTCTGGACACTTGGCGGCTATTGCCGCCGAACCTCCCTGGACTGGTGGACGATTTCTTGGCTGGTTATAGTTGGGATGACCTTGGGTCCTCAGGAATTTCTTTCTCCTCACACGCTCACCTTCTAAACGCCGTTTCCCCTGTGAGACTTGCGTTATTATGTTATTATCTCGTCCTTGTCTTCGTTTCTTCGTGGTTGACTTCGTAACCACCAATGATTTAGTTGCCTTTTCCTCTCCATTCGACTGTTGGTAGAACTTGTGCAAGGTTTTGTTTCCTTCCTTTCCTCAGAGACTTTTTCTTTTCCTGCGCTGGTTCCAACTTCCGTTTCATACGTCTTGGCTCATCAAGTCGACATTTTTTCCCTTATTGCTCCCCGACTTTTGGACCCTTTTCTTTCCAGAACTTTTCTTGATGTTGATGGCCCTTCCTCTGTGTTTGGTGCTTCCTGTAAAATATCTTTAAAAATAGCTATCTCATTACGATCATAATATTTTTTAACTTGATCCATATTAGCAGCAATATTGCCTTCTTTACTTCCTTTTAAATATAAAACTGAACCACAAGTACGTTCGATCACGTTGGGTCCCTCAAATTTGGGATACAATTTTGACACTTTCTCTAAAGGGGCACAAGACAAAGTATGTTTCCTTCTAAGTATTTTATCTTCTATTTTAAAATTAAAGTCTCTTCTTTTGTTATAGTAAAGTTCCAGTTTTTTTCTTGCTACGTCTGAAATCTTAACAGCCTCGTTAATTAACTCCTAAATATCATTTAGTTTAAATTCTGCCTCCCTTTTCTGGACAAAGAACAGTCTGTCTAATGGGGTGTAGAGACATTAGGTTATTACGAAGCAGAAGACATGAAAAATGAGTAACGCCTTCGCCGGACCTCTCGGTTACGCGTCGAGCATGCAGACTACTACACCACGAAGGCATGCGAAGAGGGCGGGAGGAATACCTTATAGGGTAATTATTTTCCTCCCCAAAAATAATTCACAAGGCGTGTTTCCCGTACTATCATGTTTGGCCGTTCTGAAGGCATATGCCAATTCATTTACATAATCATCCCAGCGTCGGTGATACGTTTTACGCGCTCGGCGATATTAGACTGTGGTCTGTAAGGAACCATCTTATTGTGGCGGATGCCAAGCCCTGCACATAGCTCCTCGAAAATTTGGCTAATAAATTGGGGTTAATTATTGGATGTTACTCTAAGTGGTGCACCATATTTTAGAATGTATTTATTTAGAAACGAATCGGCTAAATTTTCGCTGAGGCTGTTTTAAGGGGGACTATTTCAACCCACTTTGAGAAGTGATCGGTGATAACTAATAAATATCTATTTCTATTACATTCGCTTATTGGAAACGGGCACAATGAAGTCTATCCCAATTATTTTATTTGGAAAGGTAGCTCTTATACTATTTAGAAACCGGACCGGGCTATAATTTACATAGTTAACTAACTGGCATGTATGGCAGTACCTGACATACTCCGTTAGTAGTCTTTGAAGTTGTGGGAAAAAAACTGCCTTGTCTATTCTTTGCACCATTTTCCGAATTCCCAGATGTCCGGCCCTCGAAGAATCGTGTAATTCCTCTAAAATACTACGTCGCAACCCGGCTGGAATAACTGGCCTGATTTCGCTATTCTCATTTGTCGTTTTAGTATAAAATAGTAATTTATCGACAATTTCATAATTCGCTGCTCTGTTCCTTACGGCCATTATATCCGGATGTTCAAAATTATCCAGGTCTTGCAAGTATGCATAAGTATGCCTATACTCTGGATCAACTTTTAATTCAGAAATAATTGTTTCTTAGGAATCTTATATTTTTTATGTTAATCTAGCACATTTTATTTCTTTTCCTTCTTCATCTAATTTTATACGGGACAAAGCGTCTGCCACATTATTCTCATTTCCCGGTATGTGTTTAATTATCAAGACAAATTCTTCCAATTTTAATGCCCATCTTATGAACCGTGGGAATAAATTTTTGCCGGAGTATAGTCGACCCACGGTGGCGTGATCTGAATACTCGACAATCGGTGCTGCACTGCTAAAAGTACGGTTAAAATTTCTCATTCCGTTGCCGTGAAATTGCGCTGTGTTTGGTTTAAAGTTTTTAAAAAATACTCCACGGGCTGCTTATTCTGGGCCAAAACAGCAATTATAGCAATATCCGAGACATCAGCTGAAATTTCGAAATTTTCGTCCCCTCTGGAAATTTTAAAACCGGCGCTTGAATTAACGCAGCTTTTAGTCTCTCAAACGCTGTGTTAGCCTCAATTGTCCACTCAAATTTGGCTTTTTTTCTTTTAAAT
The DNA here is from genome assembly GCA_000611955.2 of Stegodyphus mimosarum. NCBI lineage: Eukaryota > Metazoa > Arthropoda > Arachnida > Araneae > Eresidae > Stegodyphus > Stegodyphus mimosarum. The sequence goes on along the minus strand of KK122589.1, from coordinate 295,820 downwards.
TGTACCAGCGGTTCGGCTATCTGTGCAAAGTCTTTTATAAATGTTCTATAATACGAAAACCTGCCTAAGAATTAAGAAAGGTTTTTCGTCGTGTTGGGGGGTAGGAAATTCTTTATTGCGATTGTTTTAGAGTCCACATGCTCCAGGTTATATCAGGCGGTTCCACAGCTTCTACGTCAACTGGATTCATCTGCCGGTTCCTAAAATTACTGGAGCTTGTAGGTTTCAGACTACGAGAAATATAGATTTTTGTATCTCATTCATTATTTCTACATTAAACGTCGCTTTACCTATACATGCGCAAGTTTGCTCTGTTCTGCAATAACTTTAGTATTTGGGATTTTAAATAATGTATAATTTTTAAAATTGTTTCAAAAAATATTTCCGAGAGGAAGTTTGCTTGCGATCCTGCATCCACTAAGGCCTCTTTTGGCACCTTATTTAATCAAATATGAGTAACAGGTAGCGACAAATTTTTTATTATTACCGTATTTAAGTGCACTTTTTAGGGACTTTTACCCGAGTGGGGTGATTGTACCCTCTTTTCAGCCACCCGTCCTAGTTTAACTCCTTGTTAACTGCCCCCCTTTTATTAATCCCTGTTTTAGCGATCGCCTTTTCTTTTATTTTAAAATTTATTCCAGGTATTGTATTTCTTTGCTTGTTCTGCATACGGCGTAAAACATTGTCCGTTTGGCCTCTAGCCAAAACTTCTCGTACGCGTACCTTCTGCTGCCTTCCTACTCTGAAATTTCAGCGCCAGCTCCAACGATAATTCTAAAGTGCTGGGGTTTCTCCCTTCAATATAATCTTGGACTTGCGGCAGTAGTCGAGGCAATATAATTTGAATTAACTCTGCATCGGGCTTTTTACCGTACAACAGATTTGCAACCTGAACATTGCGTAAAATAAAGTCCGATAGTTCTTCAATTTTAAATTGGTATTTGCCGTATAATTCGGCCTCAAGCTTTGCTATATTTTTGACCACGGGAAATGGTTTTATCAGAGCAGCGTCTAGGAAAGATAGGGGCTGCCTATCTCTCCTAGACGAAATTTCCCTATACCTTTAAATCAACCTAAGGTCTGTCCTCGTAGTGCGGTCGTTGCGATCGTCACCATTTGGATTTCGGGAACCGGATAAAGCAAAAATTATTTTCTAAATTTTCTAGGAAGCTAGTGACGACGTTCTTCCCTCAAATATCACTTCGGGTTTCATCGAAGCCCACATTGTTTCAACGGGGTAGCCGAAACTTTCCATTAGCTTTCCAAGGGCCGGTAGAGTTTGCGATGTCGATGGGACTAGTTCAACTGCAGCGTAGTTGTCGCTCATGGGTTCGGAGAAAAACGGGCGCCACTTGTAAGATCTGTCTTTTCTACTCCACATAAACTACTTCTAAATCTTAAAATGAACCTGGCGAATTCTCGCACAGGCTTGAATAAATACCTGCACAGAAGAAGGGTGAAAAGTAACCCTTTATTAAATCCAAGTTTAACAGAAAGGCACGATCTTCGTGCGTTACAAAATACCGTCAATTTGTGGTGGGAACTTAAATATAGAATATGTTTCAAGTAGAATCTAAAATAGAATAGTGCTGAATTAGCACGTTAATTTACATCTAACAGGTTGACTCTCAAGAAACCTAACAGGCCTGACCATAATCCAAAATGGCCAAAAGGCTTATCGGCGTAGCAGCAAGGTAGCAATGAAACATGCGCTGGCTAGCGAAAACACGCTCTGAATAAACGCAGAATTTTACCCCTGGCGAGAAAATACAAAGGGGAAGTTGAAATGTTCAGGAAAGGTATCAAACTTAAAATAACTCTGTTATGCAAAATAAGGGAAACTCTATATCATATATAGAGAAATTTATTTATTTAAAATAGGGTTTTGGTGCCTTTTGTGCTTCTAGAAGTTACTAGAGTTAAGTTGAAATGAGCCAGAACTATATCAGTCGGTGTATTTGAGAATTTACAGATGCTATTTATTCTGGTACATTCGGTCACAAAAGTATTCGAACAACGGTACCCCATCAGAAAATTAAAGGATGGCGCTTTCTCTAAATCCAACTTTACTCTTGTGCCCTCCAATTATGGCTCTTCTCATTTTTTTTCTGAATAACCTAAAGATTCACCCCATCTAGAAAAACGGTAAAATGGACACTATCTCTCTTTGAACCCCCAACTTGGAAAACTGAAATGGATACTCTACATGATCTCTCCTTGATTTGGGAAGCCATTTTGGAAAAGTGAAAATAGATACCCCAATCTTGGAAAACTGAAATGAACTGTCTACACGATCTCTCTTTGAATTGGGAAGCCATTTTGGAAAAAAAGAAATAGACACCCCAATCTTGGAAAGTGGACTCTCTACACGATCTCTCTGAATTGGGAAGCCGTTTTGGAAAATGAAAATGACTCTCTTTAAACCCCAATCTTGGAAAAACTGAAATGGACTCTGCTGCTGATAACATTATCGTGCTCGATCTAGAGGGTTCCTAGTCCTACAACCACAAGAAGAGCGAATATACTTAAATTGTGTTTTTGAATTGGAAAGCCATTTTGAAAAACTGTAAAATGGGCACCCCAATCTTGGAAAACTGAAATAAACTCTCGACACGAGTTCTCTTTGAATAGAAAAACTATTTTGGAAAAGTGGACTCCCATCTTGGCCACTGTCTCTATTTGAACCCCAATCTTGGAAAACTGAAATGGACTCTCTACATTATCTCTATTTGAACTGAGAAATCATTTTGGAAACGTGGACCCCAATCATGGAAAGCGGAAATGGATTCTCTACACTATCTGTCTTTAAATTGGAAACTCAATCTTTGAAAAGTGGAACCCAATCTTTCAGAAAAAGCTCTCTCTACACTATCTTTTCTTTTCATTCAATATGCAAAGTTTGGGGAAAAGCTGAAATCTGCATTATGTTTTTTTGAGTTGGAAAGATATTGAACCAATCTTGGAAACAGCAAGATGGGCTGCTAGAAAAAATGCCTGAAGGGAGTACTACCTCTTTCTCTCTCCCATTAAATGAATCTTGAAAAGAGGACTTTGGAAAAGCTATGTTTATTTGTGTATGTGTGTTTCTATGAATACTACGAGACTCTTTTAAAAGATTGGTATATATATTATTTTATTTTATTATTATTACAATAATGCAATTTGTAAAAAAAAAATATTTTTCTTATGATATTTCCGATGTAATTTCAGAAATACACCTCCATAACAATTCATTTTCATCCCAAGTCAAATGATCTCAGCAAGCTTTCACCCACAAATCACTATATTCCTTAAAATCTTAATCCGCTAAATCCATAAAATCGTCCTACGCAGGATGTGTTGGATACTCTAGACGAGTTTCCACAGAAGGTTTTCCGGAATTCATGAAATCATCTTCAGGAGCCATCAATTGTTTTCCCGAATTCGTGAAAAGGTTTTCAGGATGAGTTTGGGCAGGTTCTGGAGCCGAAAGAGGATGAGGTTCTGGATTCATCAAATGATCTTTTGGTCCCGAAGAGGTTCCACGTAAGGCGTTTCTTGGTAAGTAAGAAGTTTCTTAATGTATGAACATTTGTAGAGACATTAGGTATTTTTTTGGAAGCAGAAGAAGTGAAAAATGACAACGCCTTCGCCGGGAATCGAACCACGGACCTCTCGGTTACGCGTCGAGCATGCAGACCACTACACCAGGAAGGCATGAGAAGAAGGCGGGAGAAATACCTTATATACTGCCCCTTTTAAAGGGCGACTGGGGTTTTGGGGACCCAGTAGCCAAATCGCGGTGGGGGAGAATCATCATCCACCACCTTTTTTTAGTTCGGGCGCCAGTGTAGAGGCATGAGGTTTAACGAAGCAGGAGAGGGGAAAAATAAGCAACGCCTTCGCCGGGAATCGAACCACGGACCTCTCGGTTATGCCCGAGACCTTATATAGACCTTATATAGCCCCTTATATAGACCGAGATAAATTCATTCTTTGAAACAATAATCAAGTCTTACAGACTCGGAAAAATTTCTCAGAGAATCTCTAACTTAGAATTAAAAAAAGAAAACTTTTGTTAATTTTAATGATGTCTTTAGATATTAAAATTAACAATTCCCTCTTTCCGTACTGAGACGACATGTTTTTTAAAATAGGTTTCCTAGAATGGATGAGTCTTGTTCTATTTTTAGAAACGTGTCGTCACAGAACGAAAAGAGGGAAGAGTTAATTTTAATGATGTCTTTAGACATCATTAAAATTAACAAAACGTTTTTTTAATGCTGAGTTATAAATTCTCAGAGAAATTTTTCCCAGTCGGTGAGTTGATACAAATTTCTCAAGAATGAACTTAAAGTCATCTATATAAATCCCCCATCTTCCGCTCTTCATTTAGGGGCGAGACTTGTATCATCTCTCCAGTATGAAGGATCCAGATCCCGTCTAGATGGAAAACGATGAGCGTTAAAGTATGCTTATAACATTATCCACGATCAAGTTTAAAATCCTGTGCAGGTAAAAAGAGAGGCTAAACTCAATCTATTATGATCCATGATGGACTTTATAAAATTCCGTATGGATGGAAAAGGGGGTATGATTCATGATAGGCTTTATAAGAGTTCGTATAGACAGAATGGGGCTAAACTTAAAATATTACAATTCATTATCGACTCCCGTATAGATAGAAAGCGGGCTAAACACAAAATATTATGATCCAAGATTAGCTTTATAAAATTCTGTCTAGATGGAAACGGATCTCTCTCCAAGATTGGGTTACAAAATATTTTTAATCAAGTATCGATGGAAATGGACTAAATTATTTTTCATGTTTCCAAGATTGGTTTCCTTCTAAAATTCCAAATATTTATCTTGAAGCTATCCAAGATTGATTTGAAGAAGTGATAAAAAAATGGGTCTGGAAGAAAAGAGTGCATTTAGAAAAAGATAATCTTTTCCCTGATGCACCCGTTTCCTTCCAAACCCATTTCTTTTACCTCCTCAGAACTCTCTGATTCACCACCCTCTTAAGAAGAAGGGGAAGAAAGAGGCTAGTAGTTGAAGCTTAGTCAAAAAATTTGGAGAAGGAACAAATTTTTCATTTCCATTTTAAAAGTTGGCAACTCCACGGAAATTAAGAGAAAGTACCATGGGATCAGTTTGAGTTTCCCCGACCCGTTCTTCAGGTGGGTCAGTTTGGCATATTCTCATCGCATATCGTTTGGGATAAAAGTCCTTCGTGCTTTTCATGCCGGGATGAGGAGGTATGTAGAAACTCCCAGATTATACATAGGAACGAAAGGAAATCTTTCACCTGGATACAGAAGCCGGTTTACAGGTTGATTCGGCACGACGCAGACATGTGGTTGGGTAAGAATACTATATACCCAAGCGAAGAGCTGATTGTTTTGGGGGTTCTTATCTGCTACATGAAGCATTTTATCGCTGGAGAAGGACAAGACTCTCTTGACCTCCTATAACTCCTCAAAAACGTTTAAGATCTACTCTTCGGAAGCAACGGTCCTCTTCGAAAAACACCGATAAAATATCCCATGTTTTCATTCTGGGGTGAGGATGAAAGATAAAATGTCTGTTGCATTCCAGAAGAATCGTCCTTCATCAATATAACATCGAACCGACACAAACTCATTATACAGAATACGAATCATCATTTCGACCCGTGAATCTCTCTCTGAAAAGAGTATGAAGGAACGTTTTCCGCTGGCTTCTGTATACACAAGAAGACCACGTGATCTGGGACGTGACCATTTGCCTCTTCATCAACCTTGTATACACATGACCTTCTCTTATTTTTTATTTACTCCCGTGACCTTCTCAAAGGAATTTTTCCACGTGATGTGGGACATGACCATTTGGATCTTCATCAGACTTATATACACATGATCTTCTCCTATTTTTATTTACCCCCATGACATTCTCAAAGGAATTTTCCACGTGACCATTTTGTTCTAGAAACCATTTTCATCAACTTTGTTCTCTAAGGAATTGTGTGATCTTTGTCGTTCTCAATCTTCTCCTCTCCCTCTTTCTGAGGAGTGTATAAACGGATCGCCAGTGAGCTCTTCTTATGAGACGAGAAGCCATGGTGCTCAAACTGGAATAGAATTCTGTCTATTACGTGCATGCATATGTGGATCTTGGATTCTTATACTGGAATGCCAAAGATGTCCTTACCCTCTTACCTACAAACAGCAGCCATGCATGTAGTATTCTTCAAATCTTTTTTCCCGATCAAGACAAGTTTCTTCGGTAGGAGAATTGGATAGCTATTCCAAAGAATGGGGTCATCCTCACCAGATTGTCCGCACGTCGAATGAAGCCGGTTACGTCGCCCAGAAAGCACTTCATACCGAGTTCCTCTTCCCTTGGATGTGTAGGATCTTTAGGAAAGCTCTAACGAAAGTCGTGGAGGATGGTGAAACTTACATCGTCCTAAGAGACACTATGGAAGACGAACAATTACGAGGAAGAAGTCTCATCTTCTTCCTAACTAAATTCGGGTTCATTCATATTATAAGGTATTTCTCCCGCCTTCTTCGCATGCCTTCGTGGTGTAGTGGTCTGCATGCTCGACGCGTAACCGAGAGGTCCGTGGTTCGATTCCCGGCGAAGGCGTTGCTAATTTTTCATCTCACCTGATTTCGAAATAACCTAATGTCTCTGCAATATAACCGAAATAAGAAAGAAGCAATAAGAATTAGGTGATGATGATGATGATGCTCAAATTCTCTCGCATCGATTGGTGAAAGGGAAAGGTTCTCCGCTGTCTCTATTCAAAAGGCTGTAGAGATGGATCGGGAGATCAAAAAATGGGTCTTTAAAGGTATGAGTGCATTTCAAAATACATTAGATTCCTTCCAAGATCCAATTTTGGGTCACTCTCTTATCCAACCTTGGATGTCATATTCCTATACAAATTTGAAACGACTTGATGAACTTGTCAAAATATTCCAGGCAAAGGTCAGCCTCTAATTGGTATGCCCGATCAAAAGCTTGCAAGGCTTCTTCCTCCTCCTCCTCCTCACTATACCCGTCTGGATGGATCTTTTGGATATGGAAATCTTCTTTCATAATGTGCCACCGATAGTTGCGCACTTTGTTTTCAGCGCAATGGAAGGGTTTTCTCATCTCCCGTCTTTAGCACACTTTCCCCGATACCTCCAAATGATTCCGCCTGGCATATAAATCTCCGTCACGGGCTGATTCTCTAAGACGTTGTCAGGACTGAGTGTTCGGTGCATATACTTGGTGAACATCTTCGTGTCAAACTTAAGTCCTGATCTTGAACAGGGAGCTGAATGCAGCTATGTTCTGTGGTAGAATCCCGTGATTAAGTGGTCGAAGAACTACACTTCAGAGGGATTTAAAATCTTCTTTTATTAAACAACAATTTATATACAGCCACTTCCAAACTCGGGAGGGATACAGAAAATAACGACCGCCACTTGGGTCTAAACTGAACAATCAAATTAATTTAAACTAAAGCTAATTAGAAATGAAATCGTCGTTGCTCACACAGCTATGAACGCGAAGTTGGCCTCTAACCTAAATGGTGCGTAGCAAGATTTAACTAATACTGACGTACTTAGAATTACTTCAATAAGTAATAACGTAACAGCGCTACGGCTTAGAATTTAAATACTAGCTGGTCCGGCGAACGTCGAATAGAGTAACAGCGGTCTAAGACTACAAGCTCTCTCACACTGAAAGGTTTCTACCTGTCGTTTAAATAGAACTTGGCTCCACTTCAAATTAGCATAAAGCTGAAACGCGCGCTTATTCTAACGGGAAGTTGAAATGAGAATGGATAGAAAAGGGAAAATTAAAATAAAACTTTGTTAGTTTAACTAAAACCTTACATACTTCCCGCTAGAATTGGCAAAAGTTCCTTATTTTTCACCTCTCGTGCTTCGTAATAACCTAATGTCTCTACAATTTCTCCTAACCTGCTAGTTATGGTTTTAATAACGTCGCGTATTGGACATTCAACAAAGATTTTCTGACTTAAAAACGTTAAAGATATCCATAAGAGTAACAGAAATACTATCCGAGTTGCTTGGTTTTTCTCCCCTGAGGTGCTAGGCCTCTCAGACATGTTACTCCTGGGTGTTTTGTCAGGAAGAGTTTTACTGTTGTCCACTTTAGGTTTATCATTCCACCGAGTATGAATTTCGTGATTTTCCGAATTTTCTTGCATGGCTGAGTCTGAGTTGTAACACTGAAACCTTCACGTATCAGTTCTTTAATGTCGTCGGCAGGACAATCCGAAGGTATTCCTATAATAGCAGCCTTCAGGGATCGCACTTTCTTTGCATGCACTGCATAATGTTGTGCTTGATTCCTAGATAAATAATCAGTGATTCATCTCTGATCATCCTCATCAATCGGAAACATTTTTAGAAATTCACCCGAAATTCTGGCAGTAAATGAAGTAGAAATTTCTGCAACCAGTTTCTTCACGTGTTCACTAAATTTTAATAATGGAATTACCATAATGGGTTTGATTCTAGGCGCAATGGGAGCTTCCGCAGCCGCAGGGGCATTGCTTTGATCCATAACTTGAGCAGAATCTGCCTTATCTTTACAGAGAACAACCAGTTTGTTACTAACATCTACATTCAAAACTTTTCTAACTTTATTAGGTCGAGCAGTAATTTTAGGGGAGGTGAAACCCTCCTTATCTTGCACCTCCCGAGTGCGCTTTTTAGACTTATTACCATTTGCAGAATTTTTTGAAATACTAGAGAGTAATTTACCTAAATCAGAACTACCACTAGTTTTAACAACATCAGAATACAACACATTTTTGTCATGAACATACTTACTATTACTAAATTTGCAAACTACATTACTAATTTTAGATTGACTGAGACTAACAATATTTACAAAACCAACACTAGGGTCATTAAGAACATAATTACCATCTAAAGAATTACATAAGGACTTGTTATTAGCCCTAAAGAATTCGCACTTACTTTTCAGTTTGTTCAGCTTTTCCTTCATTTCCTTAATTTGAGCACAAGCCATCTCACAATGTAAATTCACACCCTTATCCGGATTTTCCTTAAGGTAGTTATCCAAAACGAGCATGAGTTTATCTTCGACGCCGATTGAATTTTTCAGAAAAGCCACACCATTAATGAAGTCCACTACATAGTAAGGCCTTTTAGCGAGTAAATCCGAAAGAATTTGATCTTTATCCGAATCACTATGTCAGTCTGTATCCTCAGAATGATAGTCCGAAATCATTTCATAGTCATTTATTATAGTAACAGAGTATAGACTCACAATTCACAACACTTCGAACGCAAGTTAATCAACACGTGGTCGTAGAAGCAGCTAATCCCCCACCCTACATTGACGGGGTAACGTTGGTGAGTGATAAAATGTTACTATTTTTCAGCCCTTTACACAAAAAAGTGGTACAAAGGAGTATTTTTCTTCTCCGTGTATTGCTTTAATCCCCGGAATGGGACTCATTTTTCAAGAAATCGCATTAAAAATGACCGTATGTACTCAATCAACCTTTAAAAATGGCAAGCTATTTTGACCCAAACTACCTCCACACTATAGTAAATGATGAATATATTTTAATTTCTTGTTTCTTGTATTTCTGCATATTACAAAAATTCAAGCATTCAGAATTTGACACAAAAGTCTTTTTGTGGTAAGAAGTGTAACATTTGCAGTAAAAAATATTCAAAATAAATACAATCTTGTTTTTGTTTTCAGTAACAGAATTTCTGTTAGTAGAAATTATTCAAGATAAATATAATTTTGTTTTTTTTTTCTGTAAGAAATTCTCTCTTACCTTTCATTAATCTACTACAAAGATGAATCCATTTTCTGTGTGAAGAGGTGTGAAACAAATTTGCTCCTAGTTCGGTGATGGAAATGTGGTCATTTTCAGTGGGCCAATCTGTGCTGCTTCATTTAGATGGTTTGAAATACAAGGTAAACAGATAGTCAAATCAACTAAATGCTTTTCATTTGTTCCTAAGTTATTATCAGTTTTTAGTCAAATATTTTAATCTGACTTAAACATGTAACTGACATAGAATTCAGAATTAGTTTTTCATTATTTCAATGCCGAGAGTCCTTCCGAAATCTCTGTTATAAATAGCAAAATCTGAAATCTTAGTAAATATACACTGAAGTGCCATTGAATTAGCGATAGAAAATTAATAACGAGTGGCTCCTCCTCTGGCTTTGATAATGGCCACGGCACGACGAAGCATAGATTCAATAAGTTTGCGGAAGCATTCAACGCGAATGGCTTACCAAACATCCGATACAGCTGCCCATAATTCCGGAAGGGTCATTAGTGTTGTGCTACGTGTTTTCCCGCCTTTCTCCAAAACATCCGAAAGGTACTCAGTAGGATTTAAGTCAGGACTTCTGGCTAGCCAGTTCGCGACAGAAAAGTCAGAGGAATGATCCAACCAGACAGTAGCTAACTGAGACATGTGAGAGGTTCAGTTATCCTGCTGCAATACTCCATTTCCGTGTGAATGACAGGACAACATAAATGTATGGAGATGATCTCCCAGCAACTCTACGTACCGAATCATATTGAGGGAGGTTGGTACAAGTGCCAAAGATCTCACACACTACCAAGATAAAACAGTCAAAATCATGATTGAGTCGTCATGGTCTTGTACAGTTCCAACCTGGCATGTAGGATCCATGGGTTCATTAACCTGACGCTATATTTCCAGACTCCTGTCGCTGTCAAGTAATCCGAACCGAGACTCATCACTTCATGCTATTCGTTTCTAGTCCTCTAGAATCCATCCACTGTGTTTTCTTGCCGAGGCAAGACAGGCAGATGGATGACTTGTATTGCACAATGGTACTCTCTTGGGTCTATCGCTCCGGAAGCCCATATGGTGAAGTGAGTGTTGCACGATCCGTTTACTGAATGTAAGACTGGTGTCTCGGTTTAGCTGAGTGGTAATTTGAACTAATGTTTGGCTATGTACAATACGGCTGGGTCGTTTCACACAACGCTCGTTCAAGGCTAATTGTCCTTTGTAGTTTTTTGGATCGCTAGTTCCCCCACCACCACCATACGTCTATTCTCGGTATATTTTTGACACTGTCGACCTTGAAAATCCTAGGCCTCTGATAATTTCGGAAATGAATGGCCCATGTATGATCGAAGGTGTCAAAATCAGAAGTTTTACCTATAGTCGCAATTGAAACAACTGTTTAACAACAGCCATAGTACTAGGCAGGGCCGTCAAGTGAGCATAAATGCGGGCAGCGCTACAAAATTTGGTAGCCATGCCAATCCCTAATTCAGGGACTAATTCAGTATATTGCCTGAAACTTATTGTCTTTACTCGTCTGTTTTTCAGTCGGAGAACACTTCTTCTTCTACTTGGAAATTTCTTGCTCTAGGGCTTGCGTAAATGTTAGATTTCGTATCTTAGAGTACGTACATAAAATGATATATCTAGCATCTAGATATGAATCGAAGTATTTTTGGATTGAAAAGGCGACACTGAATTTACAACGAAAGGTGAAAAATAAGAGTGCATAATATCCGTTTGGAAATGCATCCCATATAATTTTCGAAGTTAAGAGAAAACTAGCATCTAATAATTCGTATATTGCTTCTTGATGGCCCATTTATCTTACCCCTTTTCTCATTGCATGCTGTGGGGGCGTAAGTAGTAGCGCATCCATTTGTAACTGGAAGATCTGTGGTTCGAATCTTTGTCTTCAAGCAGATTGGAATACAAGGAATTATCACATTTCTCTGTGCTGCCATAAAGTAAGTAAACAACACATCTATCTGAATAAGTTGGAAGATCCTTGATTGTGATTCTGGCAAGGACATTGTTAAGTTAACCCGTTTCATGGCTTCGAGCACCTAGTGGATTGTACCTATGATTATCTATGAATTCCATATCTGTTTTGTAGAGGGATAACTGACATTCGGTACTTTTTGTGTATTTGAAATTTTTAAATATAAAAGTAGCTTTCTTATACAAAAGTAGTAATTAAATCCATTATAAACTTATTAACTTTTTATAACATTTATGAAAATATTTTAAATGATTTCTCAGAAAGTTACCTAGAAATAGATTAACAGCATTAATTTTCCCGGGATATTTTTCCAGAATAGAGTAAAATACCTTTGTTAGGCAATTTACTCTAATTGAAAACTGTCATTAATCAGTTTCGACTGAGAGATGGGCACTGAAAAAAACATACTTCTTTTCCTAAAGCTTAAATATGGGCTTGTCTTAGCATAGAAAATGAAAGATACTAGGATGCAGAAACAATGAAATTTTATTAATTACTTAAAAGTAAACTGGGGGTACGGGATTCAGTCGTCGTTCACATTACGTTATTTTGAATTATTTAACTTTCAGTGAATCAAATGGTTAAACAAAAGATGGTATATTTACATCTACCAAATTTACGCTTAACAGCAAATTTGTGCTCAACAAGACAAATTTATACTCTAAAGATAACAAAATAAATTTTAAAATATTGTTCGTGAGAAAATGATAAATTATCTTTCTGGATGGATTTTCTGGTATGGATTTTTGGAAGGTTACATATAAAAAAACCTGTAGCGGTACAAACAGAAGATTAGATAGCTCAATTTTTTTAAAGATTTTTAATTAAGATTTTTAATCTTATCCAGCAACCTTGTAAAGATTTGAGAAACAATACAGTTTACAATTAAACTATATTCTTTTTTTATAAAAAAATTTTTTTTTGTTCACCTTTAAATTAAAAATACCAACGCTAGCTGCTGGTGTGTTTGAGGAAAGATCCATAAGTCCAACATAAATACTAGACGAGTTTCCTTAGAAGAGAGTCCTTCACGAAGATACATTCCCACTTAGGCAGATAAGCCTCTTGTTTTTGGCTATGTTCAAATAAAATAACTGGGAGCACTGAATTTACAAAAGGCGATTCTACTAGAGAACGAAAGGGGGTCTGTACATTGGGCTAATAGTTAGCATTTCTTCCATCAATGAAAAATGCTAACAATTTTAGAAAAAAATCCTGCTAGATTCGGATAAAAAATGAAAATCAGATACAATGCACAAGAAAATGAACTTAACGATATAAATGCAAATTCTTGAATAAAGCATTTACATGTTGTGTAGATTTTTTAAGTATTATTTTACAGTGCTTATTAATTTTATTAATTTACAGTGAATAGTAAAATTTTAATGTTCATGTTTGAGTTGTAATTTTTAAATTATACTGTTGCTAAATTATTTCTTTTGATTTGGGTAAAATTTCTTTAAGTTAGCAGAAAAGCTCGTACAGCGATAGCTTGTTTTTGTGTTCTCACGGGAGGAGAATTTTGGGGTCAAGGGTCGGCGACCAGCTGCATTTTTTCGACCCCTTTTCTTGCGGGGACGAACATGTGTTTTTCTCGTTCAAAGGCGATCCGCTTAACGGCGCCGATTCTTGATAGAATTATGAGGGTGCAAAGGTTTGGGATCTGTCTGAAGAGTCGCAACGTTAACAGATTTACTACTTTGTTTTTGTGCTTGAAAGTAAGGGGCCTTGTCATTGTGAAAGGATAGGACTGATTTTCTTAGAATTTTGTTGGGTATTTATTGGTCTGTTTCTAATGGTTGGAGAGGGTTACTGTTTTGTGTAGCATTGGTGAGTTTTAATTTTATGGATTTTTTTCTAACCAATAGTAATTATAGAGGCGGTGCACTTTTTGAGCGTCGCGAGGTTTTAAATTTGGTCGCTCCCGTGGCGCGGGGAGATTTTTTCAAGATTTTGTCAGATTTTCAAGTCCTTTTTGAGGGGAGAGAGAGAGCCCGGCGGCCCCTTCTCGGGGTTGTTCGTGCGAGAATTGGCCCGAGAACCATGCGGACTCCCATCGTATCGTCGTCGGCGAATCCTTTCTGAAGGTCTGCGGTTATGTCCTATTCTCACTGATGTTTTTTCCTTCAGGAAAAATAATGTGATTTAAATGCAGATTACTGTGACTTGCGCTTATCTTCACCGAGAACATCATTCAGAAGTCGGTGGGCTTTCACCTACAGATTACTGCGGCTTCCACTTTTCTTTGTTGAGATCATCATCGAAATGTTGGTGGACACTCATGTTAAGTTGGACCTCCTTGCATGCAGAAGGACTGTATCCACGAGGAAGTTTTTCCCAACGGCTGAGTTCGGAAATTGGTGCAGCATTGATGAAGAGAAATTTTTGAACTTCTTTTACGTGCGTTGCGTAGACAATTAGGGAGACGAAATCTGGACAGGAATTTTTCTCCACCGTGAGTTGATTATTTTTTTGATTTTGTATTTAATTCTATATGTATCCTCAAACTTATTGCCCTTAACTGATTTAGGATTTTGTGAAATCGATTATTAGGAAAAAACTTCATCTTTCACTTTACGAAAATTGATTTAAAATATTTGTATATGTAGTGTGAGTTTAAATGCTTGAGTAACCTTCTAAGATTAATAGAAAATGTAAATTGTTTCATTAAGTTTTGGTAAGATTTGGAAATATTTAAAGAAATAAAAAATGTTTCAGACTACTTAAGTATGGTTCAGCGATAATTACGAAATTATTGTAAGATACATAACTAATAATTTTGAATACAATATTGATCATGGTTTAGATTGTCGCATGAAGAATTGTGAGTAATTTTTAGTAAATGTTTGTAGGGGTAGTCTGGCCAGCTATTCTGAATGGATAATCTTTTGGAATATTAAATAAATGTTTTTATTTGTTTTACTGTTGTATGTTTTTTTATTTTGTGTTTTATCTTGTGGTCTACTGTAGGTCACCCATGTGATCCTTTCGGAAAACATGGTTAAACTTCCATTCGAACCTGGGTAGTTTATTGCGGGCGTAGGAGAATTTAATGAGGGTTAAAACTATACGATCAGACTTATTAATTTAACTGAACTGGTTTTTGACTTCTTAGTGTGTGAGATTTATTTCTCCCTGGTGTTTTGAACTGTTCTGTGTTTTACTTTTAAGTGTTGTGGCTAACTCTAAGGTTGTATTAAAATTTATGTGTTTTCAGGAAGGAGAGCCGATTAGTTAGTTTTAGTGAGAGACAGCATGTTCATGATTTTGTGTCAGTAATGCATTTTACATGAATATTAATATTTTGATTTTTACAAAACACCAGGGAGGATTTTTCATTTCATTGAACTTAAGAGTGGAGAGTTGATATGATAAAACTTAATTTACTGTGTGAGGATCTATGAAAATTTAATCTTGCTTAAGGTATTAATTAATTTGTTTTCAAACACCAGACTCTATGATTTGGTTTATGAACTCACTATATATTTTTATGAGAATTGTGTTTTTAGTTTGTCACGGCACGGAGAGAGACTGAGTATGCAAGTATAAATTTAAAAATAATTAATAAAAACCCGCAAATTTTTTTTTCACAACATACACATAAAATTACAGAAATTTACACATATTACAAGTTAAAAATAAGACAGAATGTTTGTTTTTTTCAGTTTGCGAATTTATATGTGAAACTATTTGAGAAATAACTGCATTTTATTTTAAGCGTCTAGATAATGTGTAGAGTCATTAGGTTATTTTAAAACAGGAGATGGGAAAAATATGGAATGCCTTCGCCGGTACTCCAACCTGTACACTCGAATACGCGCCGAGTGTGCTACCTTTACACCACGAAGCCATACTGGAAGGAGGGAGAAAATACATTTTAAATATTATCAGCTTTCATATTTATTGAAAATTAAAAATTTCATGAAGACATATCCGTTTCAAGCAACTGAAAACATATGTCTGTGTTCGTGCTTGGCGTTTGTATGCTGACAATTTTGTATTAGCTCATACTTACATGTGTTTCGCCGTGTTTTACTTTAGCACTTCCCAGGCTTTATTAGGTAACATAAAATTAGCATTTCGTGAACAATCAGCTCTTGGGTTGTGTGTGGTTGCCAGTGTGCAGATTACTCCAATTTTTTTTTTCTACTCTGCATTTATTTGAAGCAAAATTTACATTTCTTCGCCCATCTGGCAAATACATATAACTTAAAAATTAAAAGATTTCCTGCCACCCAGCAGATACATTCCATTTTGGCTCTGTTCTTTATTCTCTCAGCGGTGAAACACACGAGATCCTATCGTTTTCGCTCGCAAGTTCTTTAACACAACAAAACTACTACTTTGCGCTGTGCGCCATTTAACTATAAGAGTTAAGCTAAAACAAACAAATAAAAGTTTCAGTACATTTGTAGAGACATCAGGTATTTCGAAGCAGAAGACATGATAAATGAGCAATGCCCTCGCCAAAACTCGAACCACGGACTTCTCGAATACGCTTGGAGCTTGCTGACCGCTACCCCAGGAATGCATGCGAAGAAGGCGGGAGAAATACCTTATACACTTAGCAGTACAAAAAATAATAAAACATGTTTAATGTCAATCTCACAATTAATGGTTAATGTTCTTCATTCATTGGGAAAAGACACAGTTTCGTTATTAAGACGTTTAAGGATGCCGCGCACAGTTTTTAGTCTTACCACTCGAACATTTTTTTCTCTTCCACGGAATACTTTTATTACTCCTCCGAGTTTTTAACATAGAGAAGGTACATTATTTTCTTTAATGAAAATAAGTCATTTACAGGAATGTTTCTGCTAGGTTGCTTCCAATTTCTCCGCTACTGTAGTTGGTAAAGCTACTCTTTAGACTACCGCTTCCAAAATCCTTGGGATATCTGCTGTATTGATTATCTCTCTGCAATGGAATCATTCATATTTAGGTTAAATCGTGTTATGGGATAGCTGTGAAAGTAGTCCCTATAATAAAATGTCTAGGAATCATAGCTGCCAAGTGACTGGAGACTGGTGTTATTGGCCTCAAGTTTAAACATACCTCAATTTGTGTAATTAGAGTTCGAAATTCTTCGTAAGTTAAAATTTGAAATCCAACACATTTCTTTAAATGCAACTTCAGGGATCTAAAAGCTGCCTTGCATATACTACCATGATGTGGAGAAGCTGGCGGACTGAAAGTCCACTTTATGTTTTCATTTGAAAACCATCCTTGAAATTTTGTGCTTGATGGGGTACAAGTATCAGGTACTTCATCCGCCTTCTTACCATGCCTTCGTGGTGTAATGGTCAAGCACATTCGGCGCGTATTCGAAAGGCCCGTGGTTAGAGTCCTGGCGAGGGCATTGCTTATTTTTCATATCTCTTGCTTCAAAAAAAAATACCTAATTTCTCTGGATTTTATTTGAATCAATAAAAGAATTTCTTTCCCTGATATCTACTACGCGATTTCTAACAAATTGTTTCCATTCATTGGTTGTTCTCTTGATCCAGAAGATGCAAATTTGAAAATCAGTTCGGTAAAATATATTTCTCTTATCCACCATGTGAAATTTCGATTGTAAATGCGAAACTAATCTTGCGGAAATTATTATTTCTAGTAATTCAAGCCTAGGAAGTGCTACCTTTTTTAATTAAGCCAAATGAGATTTTGACATTATGAAACTTGCTTTTCATTTGTCCTTCTTCCCAAATCTAAAGTATGCTAAGGCGCCATAACACTTGATGCTGATATTTGAGAATATATGAACTTTTAAAACCTTCCAGTACATATTGTAAAGACCTTATTTTGTACTAATCAATAACTTTTTATTTTAAGAAACTTTCATTTCCCTTCTGCTTGCAATTTCTTGCCAGAATGCAAATTTAAATGACGTATATGTAAATCTCAATAAGTTTGGAAATGGTATTTAAGTAACAGAATTTAAGAATTCGCAAAAGAAAAGTACCAGCCAACATTTATGGCTTAACTCAAAAGATAAGGAATTTAAAATTAATCAAATCTTAAGTTAGCTTCAAGGCTACTCAGGAACAAATAACCTTCAAGCTGGCTTAAATATTTTTTAAGACTAAAAAAGGTGGTATAATAATCATAGGTAATTTAAAATCCTATTTTAAATAGCATTTTCTTCCAATATGAAAGAGACAAAAGCCTTCTACCTTTTTTATTACACTTAAAAGAGATTCGTTTTTTCAGTTACTACTTAAATTCATGTCCCGGAAAAAGCAAAATCCGTAGATACGATCATGTTCCTGAAACTGAACGGACGAGAAAAACGGGAAGAATCTAGAAGCAACCATTGGCAGAAACGTCCACTACACGAAATATAAGATATTTAATTTGCGTGCTATCCTCCGATCGTCCTCGCGCGAACCGTTGCTCCGATTGCTGTCATTCGACAAAGGATAAGGTTTTTTAATTTTTTTCTCAAGTTGGACCAGTATGTGATTAACTAGAAGCCAGGCGGTTTAAAAGTAACTAACGAGCTTCTTAGTAAATTAAATGTTTATTTTACTCTTTATAATAACGTACACAGTCCAGTCACATTAATGTGACCACCACGTACTTTCCATGTCAGAGTTAAATAACCAATCACAGAAGGCAGGTGGCAGCACAGTGCAGTTGAGCGTATATAAAGGGTGTGTGAGGGCTTCGGAAAACATTTCAATCGTTGGCGTAATGCAGAAACGAAGCGATTTATCCGACTTCCAAAAGGGCATGATCATTGGCTTTCGGGCCAAGGGTGGAAGCATTTCCGAAACGGCTGAGTTTGTGAACTGTTCGCGTGCCGCCGTGGTAAAAGTGTACCGTGCATGGCAAAATGGGACTGTCCAAAATCAGCGACGTGGCAAATGTGGTGCACCACGGGCCATAGATGACAGAGGCGAACGACGGTTGCGGAGATACGTTCGGGCAGATAGACGGGCTACCGTTGAGCAACTGACCACCAAAATGAACCAAGGGGCTACCAAAAGTGTCTCCCAAAGTACTATTCAGCGAACATTGCTGCGTCTGGGCCTCCGAAGCAGACGCCTGGTTCGTGCACCTATGCTGACTGCTGTTCATCGACGGCGAAGGCTAGAATTTGCACGCCAGTACAGCAGCTGGACGTCCACTGAGTGGCGACAGGTTGCGTTTTCGGATGAATCGCGTTTTATGCTCCATCGGACAGATGGACGTTGGCGTATAAGGCGTGAAACCTCTGAAAGGAACCACCCTGCAACCATTGCCGGAACGGTCCAAGCTGGAGGCGGGAGCATTATGGTCTGGGGAATGTTTTCCTGGCATTCTCTAGGTTCACTGATCATTGTGGAAGGCACAATGGATCAATACAAGTACGCATCTGTCCTTGCGGACCATGTTCACCCCTACATGCGCATTGTTTTTCCTCAGGATGATGGCATCTTCCAGCAGGACAATGCGAGGTGCCATACAGCTGCCAGTGTACGTGCGTGGTTCGAAGAGCACCAGGATGAGTTTACCGTCCTCCCCTGGCCAGCAAACTCACCTGACTTAAACCCAATCGAGCATCTGTGGGACCATCTCGATCGAGTTGTTCGCGCCATGGATCCTCAACCGCGTAATCTGGCGCAGCTGGCCACGGCATTAGAGTCGGCATGGCTCAACATCCCAGGGAACACCTTCAGGGACCTATGTGACTCTCTTCCTGCACGTCTCGCAGCAGTCCGCTCTGCGAAAGGTGGTTATTCTGGCTTTTGACAGATGGTCACATTAATGTGACTGGACTGTGTATTTAATTGATATAAATTAAACTGCGTTTAATTTTTATAACAAAGTCGGCCGTAATTTTCTGTACTTTTGGATATATATATATATATATATATATTTTTAAATGTAGTTGACTTTGTGAGATTTATCTATTTATTTTTAACTAATAGTTCATTTTAAGTTGAAAAGCCTTTCCTATCACTCTCTTTTCACCCACACTTTTCATACCAGAATGTAAATGAGATAGCGGGAGTTTATTCAGATTAAGGTAGAATGAAGTGCTATTTAAGCAAGAGTTAGTTTGAGAACGTGTCTGACAGTTCCAGGCCACGTTGTGATGTGATGGTTAGCAACTTGCGTTAGCGTCGTTGATGTCTTCTCATCTTTAGAACAAACAAAAGAAACAAAAGTCTCTTCGAACAAAGAGCCTTTTGTTCTGAAAATAAGTTTACGGTATCATTCTAGTTAATTTAATGTGCGGTTTGATTTTCGATTGCCAGAATCGCCAGACTTGATAAACGTTTCCGGGTTATCGATGTTCGTAGATAGTTTTTAATAAGTTTTAATATTCTAAAACTTCGCTTACAACTTTAGGATATGTTCGGTAACAAAGAGTAAATCCACAGCGCAATACAATTATTGTAAAAGTTATCCTGTAAATCATAGGTGTAGAATTGTTGCGGAAAAGCATTAGTCGTTTTTATGTCGCGGAATAATAGTGGAACTTGTTCTTTAAAAACGGCTAATTCCTGTTTGAACTCAGATCCGTTCAGGTGTCGCTCATATTTTCATGCAACATCTGCTTCATTTTTTTTTTCAGTTCTTCAGTCCACATATTCAATATTTCACTGTTATTGAGAAAGGAAAATTTGAATTTAGCGTAGCAGCGCTGTTAACCCTCGTTTTAATTTCTGATAAGAATCGATCAAATACATTCGTTATAGCCTCCGAAAAAATTGAGCAAGTTGAAGTGTTCATGATTCGTCCTCTCACAATTCATCAAATTGTTTTTGCGCTTTAGAATTCGTTTATTTGTCAGAATAGGCTCAACTTCAATTTTATCGAAGAATATTATTCCAAACTGTCAGGTTTATAAAAAATTCAAAATTTTTTCACAGCATGTGGCAGATGTCCTGCCTCGCACATTGATTCCGCATTAAGCAAAAAAACCTTTAATTTCTTTCACGGATTTTGCTACTTCCGGTAAATTCAAAAGAAGAGATTTCACAGTTACATACTATTTGGCCGCCCTTATCGTCTGATAGCTTCTTTTTAAGTTAGCTTTTGTAAATGTTTTCATAATATCACGTCGAGCAGTGCAACAAAAAAGCAAAATACAACAAAAAACAAAAACAAAAAAAAGCAAAATACTTTCTGAATAATTCCAAATAAATAATATTTCTGTTTTTTTATTCTTACGATTTTTATACATTTTTATTTTTAAATGTTATTTTTTTCCTACTTTATCAAAGGTAAGTTATTCTAAGTGTTAATTTGAAATAGGAATTTCTCAGATTAAAATCTTTATTATTTTCAATAACTTTATTTTTACTCGCATCTATTCTAAAATTAACCTTCATCTAACCCCACGTTAACGAAAAAAGAAGTACTTTTGTAAAATTTTATGCAATGTGGAAAGCGAGATTAAATTTTATTGTTAGTAATATTGGCGAAACGGAAAATTTCCGTTTATTACACGAAAATTATTTCTGATTTCTTATTAAGACGATAGATGGCGACAGCATGTTCGTAGATATGCTTGCACTGTAATCGTAGAACATATGTCCGGCGTGTGAAATTAATTTTTCATTCTATAATGTATAAATGCATGTATACTTTTAAAGAAGCATTTTATATGCAATAGAGTCAATATGCTAAATGATGAATCAAAATACAATGTAGGATAAAATGAAAAAAATATTGTAATATACCTGTACATCATTTCACAGAACAAAGCTATGAGTGCAATTTGAAGATGAGAATCTGTAACAATTATACAGATATTGCGCAACGAATATAACTAACGCACATAAAATAATAACTATCAATACTATAGTATCTTAGACCCTATAAGTTTCGTGCAGCTTATGTTTTAATTTTCTGTTCAACATTTTCATTGCAAAAAAGAAAAAAAAAAGTATTAAAAAACTGAATCATAATAGAAGTTTATTATTTTTAGAAAGTTAGAAAACACTCACAGAAGTAAATCATAAAATAAATTTTAATGAATTAAACAGTTGATCTAAAATTTTTGGGTCTTTGCACCCTGCATTTGGTTTAGATTCCTGATAACCTCCCCTCCCTTACCGCTCACAAACCCAGCAGCAGCTTTTTGTACAGTTTTGACGAGACATGGTTACCTGTACGTATTCATTTACCTCATTTTAACTTAGATGATTCTTTTCTTTGTATTTTACGTACGTCTGGCTAAACTTTCAATGTTGAGCATTTAAATAGATGCTCTGCTCTTCTGAGGTGTTACTAGGGTGTTGTTTCAAAGTACTGGAGACTTGAAAATTAAAGATACATAGCCAAGAGCTCAGCACATGTAAACAACATACCCTATCAAAGACTTCCGGGGCAAAGTTGTATTAGAAACTGCTCATTGGATTGATATCATCATTATTTCGGCGATGTAAAACAGTGACCTTGAGCTGTCAATAGATGCTCAAGTTTATCTGTGGACCACATAGTATAAGCACCAGTTCGATAAGACTGCGATGCTCTTGCAACATTACACCAAGCAAGAACAATTAGTATTGCGATATTTTTATTCAAAAAAAGGGGAAAACATATACACGATCACAGTCAGACGAGAATTTAATTAAATGATAGGTGTATGAGTCTGACATAAGTGCATGAATGAAGTTATGTCCATTCATGCATTCCATCCATTTAGACACGAGGACTTATGTCTTCGAGACTAAATAAGAATATAAAGAGCGGCGTAGTGCGCAGGATTTTCCTCTCCCAGATCCAAAAGTTAGAGAAACCTATATAGCAGCCGTAAAAAGCTAGATAAAATGATGTATCATAATCAAGAAGGTGATTTCCCTGTTGTTATTGTTACGAAATGTG
The DNA here is from genome assembly GCA_000611955.2 of Stegodyphus mimosarum. Taxonomy (NCBI): domain Eukaryota; kingdom Metazoa; phylum Arthropoda; class Arachnida; order Araneae; family Eresidae; genus Stegodyphus; species Stegodyphus mimosarum. The sequence goes on along the minus strand of KK122589.1, from coordinate 273,185 downwards.
CACAAAATATAGGTAATTTTATGTGAAATTTTGTGAAATTGTTACATTTTTCTGTGTAACGTAACATGAAAATTTAGAGATAGGATGCTTGGTCGGGAAAATAAGAATACAGGGGCAAGTATATTTAACATCGAGTAATTTTTGTCACAAATTTGGTGAGAAATGGCCAAAAGCCGCCAAACCTGACGACCATTTGGCGACATTTCGATCCGGTCCCTGTTCCACAGTACTAACTATTGTAACCGAATAACTGTATTTGATCACTATAATAGTTGTAACCGTATCTGAGCCTCATATGCCTTCCAGCAATTTCGAGAAGCAGAAAAGTACTAAAATATCTCGGCGACGTAGTAAAATCTATATAAGACTGGGGAGCATATAAGCATTCTGTACCGTACCACGCGCATAAGGAAAAATCCGTTCTTGTGATTAGACATACTTCCGATGACATCATTTTCTCTTGGCGTAATGACGTTTAGGCGGGATTCTAGCGGTTCTGTTTTAGATGAATGACGCGCATGTGTAAACGAAAACATGAAAATTATCGTTTGTTTTCTTTGAAACGAAACAAATTAGCTACAGCATTCTGCAGATGGCTTCTTATTTCATGGAATTATAAAATTATAAAATCTTTTAAAGCTGTTGTTAGTATCAGAAGCAATCTTAAGCCCTTAAATTATACTATAAATAACCGAGTTCATGAATTTAGTGCACAAAGCAAAACACGACGATCTCGATCAGGGTATAAGGGCATTGCGTGCTAGTAAGTATATTATTATTGCAATTTTGTTAGATTTTGCTCCTTTCACATTACAGAAAATACTTCATTTGCAAATGTTGTGTTATTTCTATGTCGTTTCAAATATTCTGTTGCCTTAAATGAATGAAAAAAGTGCATTCAGTATTGTCGCTGAATTTAATACTCGTGCATAAGAAAAGAAACTTCCTTCTCTGACAAACACTATTTTTATGCAAAGGTACAAAAGATGTTACACCTTAATGTGCAATATTCATAAAGTAATATTATTCAATTTGAGATACGTATCTCTATTTCTCCGTTCCAAATCTATATTAGTCCACCTTCAAAAATAAATTTTACTTTTTCGGACTGATTATAAATATTGCGAATTTACTGTGTACTATGTTAGCCCCCAACGTTGTTTCTGCTATTTCCTTAAACTGTCTTGTCTCATGCTTTCGGAGATTGCATCTATAGAGAATGGATATATAATGAACATGAAATTAATAATCACAACATTTTTTATAAGAAAGGTTTTAAATTAAGAACACATTTATTAAAAATCTTAATGTTAATACACATTTCTGCACTTATTAATATTAATTAACGCATTTACGCAGTTAGTCCAGGAAGAAATAATATTTTTTGTCTGCAGGGGGGAACACTACATTTTTTATATTAAATTCCTCACACTACAGTGAATCTCATAGCAACTAAAATACGACCCACATAATAATCTTTTCGGTACTGCTATCAAAATGTAAAAAAACGGTATAGAGGTGTACCCCTGAGCTCAAGCAAAGTTAAGTCGTTCCTAAACGTAGAGAAAATGATGACATCGGAAGCCGTATCCAATCACGAGGACGGATTTTCCCTATGTGCGTGGCGCGATACAGAATACTTCTATGAGATTAGAGAGAGCATCATTTCTCATTCTGAAATTATCGCACTTCCCAAAGAAAGCTTTCGTGGTTTAAATGTTGCACGGCCATTTAACACTTGAAAGATACGCGGCTCAAAATACCGGCGAAGTCATAGTTAATTTGCAATATTTTTTGGCTTCAGAAAACATAATGCCAGTGGCATCTTAAATAAAGTTAGAAGGACTATTCTTCACTGTACAGAATTGATCGGCTGGTCCTTGTGCATCTCCTCAGTCACTTTTTAAGTGGGAGGGAATCTAAGTAACTCTCATAGTGCATGTTCTCGTGGTGAAAAATTAGTAATCTGGAAGATCTATGTATCGAGTCCCTCGAGAAGATATTTGGTAGTTTGCGTTTGGTTTTCCCCAAAAATCTTATAGTGTCTTAAGTAATTTTACAGTCTCTAAAAAAGTATACACACAATGCAAAAAAGGGAAGGGGAAATACTAAAATTCCTTGCAAATTTATGATTAACTGCAGTTTCGGGAAGTGACTGATAGATTGATTCTCAAGCGATTAACAACTGAAAGAAAAGGAAAACGTATTAATATTTGCGAAGAGCTTCTGTATGGGTATGAAGCTGAATGAAGAATTTCGAATTAGAGGGAATTCTGAGAGGTCTGAGAGCTTCAGAAAAAAAAGATAAGGACAGGGCCCGATGTACAAAAGTAGGGCTTCGAGTTAAAACTTTTAAGTGGAAGTCGTCCCTCTTCCTCTAGCTAATTTCAGTGTAATAAATATCAATGAGAAGAATTATGTGAGCATTTCGTAAAATAATCTATTTCAGTTAAAATTACTTAAACAAAAATACATTTCACCCTTCTGTAAGTTTTGTTTGCAGGGTTTCAGTTTGTTACGCATTGTATAAATTGTAAGCTTTAAGCCAATTCAGCCGAATGAAAATAAATTTTACAAGATGTGAGGGAATTAAAATACGAAATTAAAAATTTTATTCTCATTTCTAATTTTATGTTTTCAAAAAATAGAATTTAAAAGATTACTTAAAATTTTACACGTTTGAATAATGTAGAAATTGGAAGTTTTCCCTTGAAAGTAGCATGTCCTTTTGCCCTTGAGAAATTTAAGCGTTGAGGAGGTTCTGTCAATAAAGCAAGAGCGACTGAGCTTACGTTGGAAAGAATTTTATTGCTGCATCGGAGTAGACAGAACACTGCTGAATTTAATAATATAATTACAATGGACTCCTGAATAACCGGGTTCAGGATCAGTTGGGCCTAAATTAAAAACAATAAGATTTGTTTATTGCAGAACGATGACAATTACAATCACATACAATTAACGCAAAATAAAATTGTTTTAAAAAATGCAACAAGGAAAGAAAGAACGTTTGGAATCACAGCAATGATAACAGATGATGCTATAATATGTGGGAGTTAACTGTTCGTAGACCGAAATATACTTATAAAGCTTGTTAAATTGCATGTTAAAAAACTGCTCATTAGTAAAAATAAAACAAGTATGTAACTTTGTTAACAAATTAAAAAGAAAGTGAATAAACTTTCTTCCCTCTTTCTGAGGTTGACTTTCGCTTTCTTCCGCTACCATTGGTGGTAAACAAAAGTAGATGATTGCTCAGTGGAGTTTTGGAAGCACTATTGCATAAGAATATGTAATCCATCCCAATATTTAATCTATCGGTTTGTAAACGTTATGTGTAACGTTAGTAAATATTTTAAAGGTTAATTAGCGAATCTTTATTATGAAGGAAGGAAACTTACTTTCTTGTACTCGAATTTTGTGTTTCCCAGATAATGAATAATAACACCACCCAGATAATGAATAAAATTACATTTGACAGGCATTCCTCTATTGTTTTCATCCATTCACTCTAGCCCTGGCTTGCTATTCCTTCAAAATTTTATAGCATCTACGCAAACTATTGTATATCAGTTTGGGCTTTGACTGTTTCTCTGTAATGTATTTTTGCTGTGACTAGTGATATTTCAAGTAATTTTGCTTTATTATTGCTCTCTATATTACCTAGAAAGGCAAGATGACGCTTCGCAGAATAAAATCACCAATACTGAGAAGAACAAAAACTTCGCTAAAAACTAGTAATTTTAACCGACTGTTTTATGAGAGTTTGAATTCAGTGATACTGCTGTAAATATTCTTCTATTACCACTTCCCTGTTTCCCTCTGAAACAAACTTGTCTATTTAAAAAGTGTCGTCAGACGTCAGCGACACACACATCGAGGTTAACTGTGCCCTAGATCGTTACCCCCTCCAACCGGTGAAATTAAAAAGAAGAGATTTATGGCGTAATTGGTCACGCTGTCTACACAGCGGGGTTGTATCAAGTTTCTCTTAAAAATACAGGAAATAAGGTTTTCAAGCTCTTTCAGCTGGCACTACCCTGGAAGCTGCAGCTCATTTGAAAGTGTGCCTTTAGGGGTCGTCTTTGTTTTTTCTGTTGGGTATGGTGATGCTGTTCATATTCTTGAGTGTAACAACTGTGCGTTTGGCGTTGATTTGGCGGGAACACAAATAATTTTTTTTTTCCTGGGTAGGATGATGCTATTCACATCCTTGAGTGTGACAAGTATGCGGTTGGCATTGATTTGGCGCGAACTTCTAAATAGGTCTTGATAGCTGGAGAAAAGACTAAAGAAATATTTCTAAGGCCAGTTTCAGAGGCAAAATGTTTATCTTTGGAGGGGAAAAAAAGAAGCAAATATTTGAGTTTCGTAAGACGCTGAAATAGTTAATGAGTTTTTCATTTCTAATGATGTTCATTTTCTTGTTACTTAAAATGTGTTAATTTTTGCCTTGAATATTGATTAAATTCATGCAACTAAGTGAATATATTCTCCAGATTAAACTGCTTAAAATACCGATAAATTTGTATGATTCCATTCTGTTTCAGATGTCAAATCCAACAACTGTAAAGACAGTCAGAGGACTTATCGTCCCATCGTAACTTCTAAGTACAATCACATAAACTCAAATTAAAGTTTTAAATAAATATTTTTTTAATACTTCTGGTTGATGGTTACACAAAACTTAATATAACTGAACACATTTTTTGTAACTTGCTGGGAAGTTCAGGAAAAATGCCGAGTAAAATGAAAATTACAAAGTTACAAGTGCCTAAATAAGCCTTGGTTCAGCCCTTCATATTTTAACAAAGCAATTACTGCTAGCAAAGCTACAGTCGATTAAGCAATTCAGTCGGAAGGAGGTCTGGCTGAGTAATGGTCAGCGATAGCTACCAAAGGACGACTGTCAAGCTCAGGAACTCTGCACTTAAATACATTAACTGATATTCATTCTGTTGCGAGTTAGCAAAATGTTAAGTAAAGGCAAAATAGTAATATAATTAGTCAGCTACCATAAAAACAATACAAATTCTTAATATCATGTAGGGTACCACTCTTGGTTACCTTAGAAAAACATTGTTGCCTACTAAGACCAGTCTCCCAAACAGGCGACTTATCTCCCTCTATATGCAAATAATAACATATTTTAAAAAGGTTTAAGCAAACGTTTTTACATAAGCATTGAATTTAACAATGCACGGCTTGTGCTTAGAAATTAAGTCTTCATTAGCCTCAGGGATTTCAGAAACATTTAACTCTGGAGACTCACAACTGCAAAAGCCTAAATAATCTTTGGCCCGTTTCCAACTAAATGCGCGAATAACTTCGATAGCAAAAAGACTAACGTTGGATCAAATAACTGTCAGAGCTGGACGAGGAAATATCACAATAGTCGGTGTCGCTGCCAAAGTCTCTCTCTCTCTCTATATATATAACTTTCCAGAACTCTGTTTTTATAAACACTGTCTTATTTACATTTTAGTGAAACCTAGCGAAAAGTGATAGGACAGTTCACATAATAAGATAATGGGTTAATTAAATATCATCCTGCATTTGCTTTTCAATTAATTATAATCCTATTTATTCCTCTTTTGTTTGCTTCTCAACTGCCTTCGGTTTAACCGTCGTGTTATTCGCAGAGTTGTCTCAAGGAAATGGGAATCTGCTGTACCCTGCTGTTTGGTAATAAATACCCAGTAAAGAAAAAAAACATAGTTTTCGATTGCACACAGCAAAAATTTTGACGTTATGAACATCTTCAGCGGAATTCTTTGCAATTTTTGAAGCGTTATGCTACACGCATATTTAATTAGTTTACAGTTGCTTAACTGTCTAAGTGATATGAAAGCAGTAAATGCAATTCCTGATAATTAAACCTTCAATTTATTTTTTAAGTATTCTAAAAGACACCACTTAAAATATATTTATTGTGCACGCAGTCATTTTTTATTTTTGCGAAGCGGTGCAATATTAGTGCAAATAATAGAAGATGTTTCTAAAGACATATATTAAGCCGATTACGGTAAAAAATCGTTTGGTTTTGTTTGTTAGCCCGAAGGGCGTTAGCCCAGAATTTCGATTTGGTATTTTATGTCGATTCACTTTTCAAACTGTTGCCACCAAATATTACAGCCCTGCATTATATTAAGACGATAAGAAAAGTAAGAAAGAAGAACGGTGGGAGATTATATAGTAAGATCATATTCGGTGGAAGATTAAGAAGTAAGAAATTCAATAATGAAGAATCTGCCTAAATATATGTATATTTCTCGCACTGTGATAAAACAACGGTACCTAAAGCCATCAAATTTTGAATAACGTAATTCTCCACCGAATATGGGCATTTGGAAGCCCTAATTTGGAATTTGTTTTATTATCTATTTTGTATTCTGTCAGACATTAAAGATTTTTTGATTAACAAACTCAACGATTTCAAAGCGAGGAATGGCAACACTCTGCGAAAAAAAAAAAACTGCTACAGTGCACGAGACCGTGTATCGGAAAACCTAAAAATGTGCTCATTTTAAAATTATTTTACGATATTCTATTGAATTGAATTTTATGGTTTAAGTGGGAAGAACATGATATTTAATGAAGAAAGATAGCACAGTAAACATATATAAAAAAAACGCCTCTTTGCCCGTAAGGTAAAATCTGAAAGCTTTCAGATTTTTATAGATTTAATTATTTTTTACATTAAGTTTTTGAATGAGAAATATGAAATACATTTTGATTTATTAAAATGCAATTAAGAAAAATTCCGAAACAAAGCGCAGAATAAGCGGAACACAGAACGTTCTTCATTTAACACTAAAGTGTGCCTATTTGGATGTACGTAAAATAGAATATGCATTCAGTGTCTACCTAAAACAGAATAATACTTTAAAGAAGCGGGGCAAGAGTCAACTGTGGTTCTCAGTAAAATAAGTTTAATCTCAGCTTTAAATTACGCCAAGTTTTATCATTGCTAAGGATGCATGTCACATTTGGTTTTTGCTAGTTTGTTGAAAGCAAAAGTTCTAAGTGAATTCTTTCAAAAACATCAAAAAAATCCAGATATATTCTATCCTTAACTTATAATGCACTACGAGTTATTTCTTATAATCTCATATCGGCAAGAATATGAGTTCAACTTAACTCTTTCATTGGAAGTGATATTGTTGATGATCCACTTGATCTTAAACGAGAGATTTTATGCGATGTGAGTAGGAATTATATTATAGTGGGGAGCCTTGGTTCGCGAACACTTTGGATCATGAGTAAATTAAAAAAAAAATTTAAAATTTAAAAAAAAAGTCTTTCGGATGACGAGCGATATTCCGAGATACGAACAAGTAAACCGGTAGCAAATGACAGGGGCCGACGATAAGGCTATTGGTGGCCGCTTGCGAATTTACAAAGGGTGCTTTTGACAAATTTTTAAACTTAACTTTCTTTGTGTATTACAAGAAATTTCAGGGTAGATCAAGCAATAAAATTATATTTGAAGAACAATATGTTACTCATGTTTTTGTGGGATTTCTCTTCACTATCTAATTCAACATCCATAAAATTTTCTTTTGTTAACCATGCAAAATTTTAACGCTTTTCTTTTGATATTATCGTATGTATGATTTAATTCGTTTTAAAAAGAATCATTCTCCGGTTATAAAGTACAATAAAAAATATTTTAAACAAGTAAAAATTATTTTAAATTCTAAATAACTAAATTAGAAAATGTTAAATTATTAGATAAGTTAAACAAAGACTATAAATTTTTAAATTTATCTTTACTGTAGAATTTCTTGAACCACACATCTCCTCGTAAACTTCAGTCCCGTGTTTGTCTTTTAAGCTACAAGATTTGCGTATTTACTTCCTCGCGAAAGTGCAAACAATACCAGTATCACTATGAATTTTTATTGTTCAAAGATTTCACTCTTTCAAAATGCGCGCAGTACCCAAAAATATATAAGATATTGTTGCGTACGTACGGGCTCGTTATGGATTGAATGCACAAGTCGTTACAAAGTTAACAAAAATTTGTTCTTTCCACAAGAAATAAATCAAAATGCTGAAGTATTTTTTAAGAGATATTCGTACAATATCACAATATCTCAAACGTTGAACAGAATTCACTTCGAAACAGGTAAAGTTAATCCAATCTTACGAGAATTTTCTCAATTTTTCTGGATGGCAACAGTAATTATGAGATATTTATTTATAAAATATTAAATGCATGCGCTCTTGTATTTTTAATTTTCCGAGGTAGCTAAATCGTCTGCGTTGTACAAAAAAATAAAGCAATTTTCATTACAATTCTAATTAGATAGCTAAATAAATACGAAATCCTTAACAATATGCTAATTCTGAATTTACTTGTAAAGTTTGTGCTGATTTATCATTTTGTTTGCATTGAAGAGGTCATGGTCATGTTTTCACTGAACTTCGGTTGTAGGCTTCAATCCTGATATTTCATTTGCTATTTTCATTATAATTTTTCTCTCTCAGTTTTAAAACATATCCTATAGTAAGCACCTGTTCTCCATCCTAACAAATGTTTTTATCTTTCATTGAGTTATAAAACAAGTTTAATATTCGCTCTTTATCTTAGAAATATCTGCTGACTGTATTTATTAGGATACATTCTTGATGTCAAATTATCAGATCAAACATGTTATTTTATTAAAATTTATTGTATTAAAATATTACATAGAATAATATTACATTAAAAATAGAATTAATAATTCACTGTACGCAGAATGTAATTATTAATTTGTATTAAAATAGAAGACTTAAAAATCTTCTATTTTAATACAAAAAGATTTTTTTAATTCTTCATGGTGCATATTTTAATTATAGAGATCATGATTCATAATTTTACAAAGCACATCACGAATTTCTTCGAGATGATACCGTAAGGCTTCATATAGCTCCAGCTTTAGTTTTCCAATGAAGTTATTATAGTTACAATGGAGTATTATGGTTACTTATTATGTTACTCTAGTATTAAACTGGATATATATGGCAAAAGAATTTCTCAAAGTCTCAATGAAGAAACGCTATTAGCATATTCTTCTATATTTGGTGCAAAACAAAAATGCCGTAGAACTTACCTTTAAATTTTAGCAAAATTTAAAGTCTATTTTTTTTCTTCTTTCATATTCGCTACGTTGTGGAATTTACTGCTCATATCCTGAGAGATAACTTCACATTTTCCCCCAAATGTTTGAATATTGCTTCATATAAATGATTTCTAACGCTATCAGCATGTAAAACCTCAAAGGGCTCTTAGTGATTCCAGTCATTCCATAAACATTTTAAAAGATGGTTGTCTTAGGGAGTAGATAATCAAGACAGAGTTCATTGTTTAGTTACAAATTTTATATAAATAAAAGGCTATTTAACAAGGTTAAAAAATTCTAAAAGGCTATTTTCTGAATTTTAAGCAAGTAAATTAAGTAAATGCATATTCATACAGAGCACTATTATAATGCACTATTAAATACAGAGCAGTTCCTATTATTCAGGATATTTTTACAATAAATCCCACAAAAGATCAGCATCCATTGCTCATTAAGTAAATTTAAAATTAGTCTATATAATTTGGTCAGTATTTTCTCAAAATTTCTTATAAATGCTCAGAATAGAAATATTAGCCAATGCGCTGTAAAATTTTAGCTGCATTAGATCAGAAATATAATAATAGTGCAGTTTAGACTAATGCTGAACGCTTTGTACGTTGCATTCTGCAATTCACTGTGCGCAGAATGTAAAAGTTCAAGTAAGCTCACAAAACTCAGTGAACACACAATGAAGCGTAGTGAGAAGGTTGTATATGAAACTGCTTATTTAAAATATATAATAATTAACAATCAACTGCTAAAACACTATGAATAAGCTATTAAAATATAAAAAATAACATTTTGCGATTTTCCAGAATTTCAAATGCTGTTTCCCATACCCATAGATTTTCGAGGGAAGAATTAAAAATAATAAACGAATAATTACACAGTGTTATTTTTTGTGGGAAATATTATTTTTCATTATTTACCCATTTGTTATTTTAAGTCATTTATTATACTTATTCCTTTTGGTTAGCAATATATTTGCTGTAGGTCACACATATTACTGTTTCTGAAAGAAGACTTGCTCTTTACCAGTTAAATAAGACAGAACAATATCAAACCATTCTGTTCATTTTTTAGAAATAAATAGTATAAATAGATAATTCATTATGCATTAAACTGTATCAGGACTTAGCATTCTGTGTGTATTCTTTGAGAACATGGTAAATTCTGTAAAGGGTTCTTATCCTTACGTTCTAAGTCCTGAACTGGAACAGGGAGCGGAAGGTACGCTATGTTCTGGTGTAACTGCTGGGCTGGAGAATAACTGCACGTGAAGGGATTTGAAATCCTCTTTTATTCAATCACTATTAAATACAAAACTTCCCAGCTCGGAAGAGATACAGAACGTAACAGACCACACTTTGGTCGAACTTAACAATCAAATAAATTTAAATACTAAACCTAAAATAGAACTTAATTAAACTTTGCTTCGCAGAGCAATTCGCGGAAGTTGGCCTCTATCTAAAAGGGTGCGTAGCAAGGTATACTAAATACTACCGCACTTTAATTTATTTTACAATGCCATGGCTTATAAATTTAAACTGCTAGCGGGTCAGGCGAAAGTTGAGCAGCGTGACCGTGATCTGAGGCAAAGCTCTCACACACCGAGAGGTTTCTATCTCTGGCTTAAATAGTGCTTGGCTGAACTTCAAAAATTAGCATAAGCTAAAAACGCGCGCTTCTTCTGACAGGAAGTTGAAGCAGAGAGGAGATAGAAAAGATTTAAATTAAAATAAACTTGGTTAGTTTAACTAAAACCTTACAACTGTATAAAAGCAACTATCTGGCGAATCAATGCTTTTTGGCCCGTTACCAGTACTTTAACATACTGCAAAATTTTTATTAAAAAATATTCTTTTTTACAATGCAAAATCTTTTGACTTAGCATTCTTTAATTACCTGTATAAGTTAATTTTAACGGATTTTTCAATGTATAGAACGAGATTTACTTTTTTTAATCATTCATCTAAAACTTAAGTTTGGGAAACTGCTTTTTAAAAGGACTTTAAAAAATATTCCAGAATTTTTTAAAAAATAGCCCTAAAATAATTGACTTCCTTTTCTGCATAATATGTAAATAAATTTTATACCTTTTAAAAGGTATTGAATGTTTGTAGATGTTTCAGGTTTATACTGCTTGTAGATGTTTGAGGTTTATACTGGGAAAAAAAAATCTAAAAGGTTTTCAGATTTTAAATTACGTCCAAAGGGCTTTGTTTTAGCATTTTGTGTGTTACTTTTATTTATTAAATATCACGTTCTTCGCATTTAAACCATAAAATTCAGTTAAAGAACAATATCGCAAAATAATTTTAAACTGAGCATATCTTTCGAATTTCCTATACGCAGTCTCAAGCGCTGGAGATAAAAATGTTTTTTCTGTACAACGTTGCAATTGCTCGCTTTGAAATCCTTGAGTTTGTTAATCAAAAATTCGTTAAGTTTTATAAAATATGAAATTGATAATAAAACAAATTCCAATTTTCAAATTTCGGGCTTCCAGATGCCCATATTCGCAGCAAGATTACGTCATTCAAAATAATTCGATGGCTCTAGGCAGCGTCGTTTTATCACAATGCCAGAAATATACATACATTTATGCACATTCCTCATTATTTAATTTCTTTAAATATAATACAAGGCTGCAATATTTGGTGGCAACAGTTTGAAAAGTGAACCGGCATTTAATGTTCAGAGATTTGGACTAAAAATACAGTACAAATAGCATAAATTATTTTCAGAGATCATTAAGGCATTAGCGGTTAGTTTTTATCGATTTTCTCAGCGCTTTACTTCATGAAAGGACTATGCGTCATATGGTGACTTTTCAAAGTCGTCCAATAAGTAGTCGCTATCGTATTTCGATATAGAACTCTGTAGCATGAAATAAAAACCTATGAATTTTTAATATCTTAAAAAGTTCCATAGTTACTAAATTTCTTTCCCAACAGTACAATAACCTCTTGTCAGACAATCGGGCGAGAATCTGATAAAACTTGCAAAGAATTTCTTTTCCTTCTTGGGAGGCAGAAATGGAATTACAACAGAAGCTGCAGTGGAATATCGAAAGCATGTATACCTCTCTTCCTAAAGAAGAAAATAGCTAACATTTATTTGCTTTCTTGATTGGCAGATGTTACCTGATTTGATTGATTTCCAGGAGAGGATAAGAATGCAGCTGCAATCTGAAGATAACTTTTAGGTGAAAAATAAAACTATTATTTTCCTTCTCCTAGTAATCTAGTCATATCGAGAGCCTGTGACGATCAGAGGAGTCAGTATCTCAAAAGAGACTTAATGTGACCATTATATATTTAATAGAAAAAAATAACCATTGTATATTTTATAGAAATGAATTAACCATTGCATATTTCATAGAAATTAACCATTGCATATTTCATAGAAATTAACCCTTATATATTTCATATATTTAGTTAATAGTCTATATTTTGTACATATTTCATAGAAATGAAATAGATATTGAACGGGACACAAAGATTATGGCTATGACTAAAAGACTACGAGTGGTTTATCATCCGGCTGCGCTGATAAGGAATTTGGCTGTACGTGCTTCTTAGCAACTTACTATTAAAGCAGTTTAAATTATAAACAACTGGAATCCACGTAGCGTGAGCAATTCTACAGTCTATGGATTTAGTTAAAGTTTTATTGTTCTAAATTATTATTTACAATGGCTAGGCAAAAAGTAGAAAGAACTAAAATCTTATAAATAAAGGTTACAAAAAATATAACTAAGAACAGAAAGACCGAAATCATTGCCTAAAGAGCGTTCTTGCCTACCAGTACCTCGACTCTTCTGTAAGACCACGAAGAGCCCCACATCGGAGCAGGTGGTCCCTTTCTTCTAAAGAATCACAAAGTTGGGAAAATAGGATCAGTTGAAATGCCTATGCAGTGCAGCTGGGCGGCAAGGCAATCATTTCCAGTAAACAGACAGAAAGCCGCAACTACGTTGCGTCTTTAGTTTAAAGTAGAACATTCTATTTCACTTTTGACTTCAGCAGCAGTAGAATAAGGTCCGTTTAAAATTCAGAATTACAATAATATTGATGTTACATAGATTGCTGTTGCTAACTATTAGTTGCTTTAAAATTTAGAAATCTGGCCTATTTTTTTTATAAGTTGAACTTCTATTTATCTTATTTGGTAATATCTTTGTGAGTGTAATTTATAACAGACCTATATTGTACTGAATTACTGACGATCTCCAAGTAAATCAAACATTTCACGTAAGATCCGATAGAAGTTGTATAAGGTATTTTCTCTCGCCCTTTCTACATGCCTTCCTGGTGTAACAGTAACACACTCAGCACATATTCGAGAGGTCAGGTTCAAGTTCCAGCCAGGCCACTGCTCAGTATCAAAATAAGCTAATGACTCTATAACTGTAACATCTTTGCTTTGCTATGCTACCAGCATAATACCAGCAAGAAATGTAAAGAAACTTCGAGCATAAAATATTCGTGCTTGAAGATGCACGCGATGTTGATGTTAATGAAACGCTTTGAATCGTTGAATTTACTAATCAAAAATTCGTTAAAATTTTACAAAATAGGAAATAGTAATGAAACAAATAACAGATTGGGGCTTTTAGATGCCCATATTCGAGTGGAGGACTACGTTATATTCAAAACTGGATGTCTCTAGGTATCGTTGATATTTCACAATGCGAGAAACAGAGGTACATTCATGAAGATTCTTCATTATTTAATTTCTTGAAATATAATGCAGGACTTTTAATATTTGGAGGCAACCACTTGAAAAATGATTCAGACTTTTATGTAGAGACAACGCAAAATGCCAAAACGAAATTAATAGCCATTCTGGGCTAACGCCCATTTGGGTGAAAAATACACAAGAAATTGAAAATTACTAAAGTGGTGGCGTTACAATTAAGTATCAAAATTCCAACTATTTAACATGCAGACATAATGCCACATAACGCCATAATTAGTTTCCCTCCCCCCCCAAAAGCAGTCACTTTGCAAAACATTTAATTGTATTTACTCTGTTACTTGCAACAAAGGTACTGCAGTTTAAATAGGTCAGAATAAAATAAATTTTAATTTAAGAATTAACAACCACAGACTACACATTAAAAAATTCTCTCAGTCGTCAAAACCTTCACAGGCCAAAGCAGAAAAAGAACATTTTAAAACACACAGTTTTAATGAAATTACAATTAAAATTTTAGATATTTTTTCTAACCTAAAAATCAAGCTTTTCAGAGAACCTCTAAACACTTTTAAAAATGAGACCCAGCAAAACTAGAAAAACTTTCGAAATTGCTAATAAAGCTTAACTTATGATTTTTGATTTATTTAATTCTGCAGATTTCACTAAAAATATTGTTAGGTTACTACGTACCTTTACCAACAGTCATTTATCATAACTTCAATCCTTCGGGGATACTTTATGTAGTTTTTATAATATTAAACGCCTTGTATCAGATTTTATTAAATTTAAATTTCCAAGTAACTGAAAGAAGACGACCAAGAATTTCTGTAAAATTAATTTCCTGCATTCTCCCTTTGATAGAATAAATTTCAACAAAATTTACAAAAGTCGCAATATTTCTTTCCTGCGAATGATTTCAAGTGCAGTAAAAACACTTATTACTTTAGTATAAACTTTAGTATAAGTACTTTAGTATTCTGATGCTTTAAATTCACATTCTGAATTTTGTTTAAACTGTTGTATTTACATTAGTTTTGCCAGGCTGGAGATGGCGGTGTAACATCTTTAATATTTAAGAGGTACAAATAATTTTAAAATAATAAATTTTGATGCCTCTTCTAATTTGGGTTTAACAGATAGCTATCTAGTGGGCTGGATGTGGTAATTTTATTAGTGTTAGTAATTTAAAATTTTTAATTTCATGTATATTTTGATTATAAAACTTAATATACATTCAGATCTCAGTCTCAAAGACTTTCTTTGATTCACTAAATTTACGTCTACTTCTTTTTGTTTTATACAATAATTTTTGCTTTTGTTTTCAGTTTATAAATTTAAAATATTGCCTGCTTGTTTAAAGTTTAATATATTTAAATAATTTATAGCAGCAAATGAGCAGATTTCTTTAAAGTCCTATTTGCAATTTACGTTTTTTCAATTACAAATATATGTATGCTAAAATATAGAGGTTCGTAGTCGTGGTAAGTGTCGTAGTCTATTTAACGCAAAGCTGACTAAAGAAGATGAAACCAATTAACATATTGATCATGGTTGAAGTGGTAATAAATGTGAGACACATGCAGATAATGTGTAAACTTGTACTTTTAGCAGAACCGTAAAATCATTGGATGATCAAAATATATCTTTAATACTTGAGATTACGCTTTCCAAATACGATATTGAGCAGCGCAGCACAATGAGGACAATCTCCTCCCCAAAGTTCTAAATACTTAGTGACATTTTTTAACACAGTTCAGAAAGAAGGCGAAGTGAGAGGCATGGTTTATTCAAGCAGCGGCAGGAGAGGAAAGGTGATGTTCATTAACTGCTGCCGTTCTTTATAAGTCGGAAAGTCTTTGCTTTAATTTTAAGCAGTGATTGGGCTAAAGATTTCGAAGTGCAGATAAATTGCAGGGAAGAGTGCAAAGCAGTGGGGATGTGTTTCATTAAAATTTATGATTTTAAAGGTCTATTACTAATTGGATCCAATTAAGATTTACTTTGTTTTATATATATTTATATATATAAACAAGAATGATTGTCATATATACAAATATATATACACACACATATACACACACACACACACACACATATATTATATATATATATATATATATATATATATGATGTAAGGTTTATCCTAATTTTATTAACAGTTATTTTAAGTTATGCAACTTTCCTAAATATTCTAATTCAAGCTTACAATTTCCCACCAGAATGTAATTTCAGAAGTGCAGTGAATGCAAATGAATAAGACCACTATTTAAGTCGATGTTTCGCCGACTTTGTGACAGAGAATCTCATTTTCCTGACTAGCGCGCGTTTGTCTTTTGGCTACGTTCTCTCTTAGATACTACTCTCAGCCATACTTTAGATCCTTGTTTGGCCTCGCCGATTTAATTAATATTTAGGGCCAACTACTTAGAATTCTGATAGCTTCGGCTATATCTCACAGATAGCTTTAATTAAGCTTAGTTTAGTTTAATTTCATAATTATTTAAGTTCAAGCCCAAGTGAAGGCTTTGTTGTACACTCCGAGTTAGGAGTTGATTGTAATTATTCTGAGAAGTAAATGATAGTTAACCCTTCTTAAGTTTTACATGTTTGTTAGTTTACGTGTTTCTTAAGTTTTACGCTTGTTAGTATTTGTGGGGTTCTAAGGCTGAGCATTGAATTAAATAAAGTAAAACCCCACATTTGGCGCTCGAACTTGTTCTTAAAGAACCATACCTCTAGGTAGCGAAGATTTCTCGTTGACGCCTCCCATCTTTCAGTTCCCTCAGCCACAACCAAACCCCATGGAAGGATTCGAATTTATCGTGGAAACTACGAGAGCGGCGATGAAGCCAGCCGCAGCTTTTGATGGAAGAGGATCCGTAAGTACCTTCCTGGAGCAGCTGGATCTACACTTCACGTTATATCCTGTCAACCAGCCGCAAAGAATTATCCTCGCTATGACGAATTTCAAAGGTCGAGCTCTCAGCTGGTACAAGAATATTGGCAAGAGTTTGTTGGGGCATCCAGGATCCGAAACGTACGTTTGGGAAAATTTTAAAAATTTGCTATTGAAAGCATTCGCAGTGGTGAGAAACCGCGCAAGACTGGAATCAGAATTATTCAGTAACTATCAAACTAATATTGACAAGTTAACGGACTTCATCTTAAGAAAGATCCATATTGGCAAATTATTATATGGAAAAAGGCACGATAAGGAAATCATCGAAAAAATATTGCCGCGGTTGCTTCCGTCAAGTCAAAATTTTCTTAAAGTTAAAAACCCGCAAACGATGGAAAGCTTATTCGAACAAGCTGCCAAATTTCAGAGAAGGCGAACGGCGGAAGATGCGCTTGCGAAGAATTTTACGCAGTATTCAAGGTTTCACAATCAAACGAAACCTCAAGCTCAGCAGAATTCCTATCGGCAAGAGGGGAAGGGATCAATGCCGGATAGAAGGAAAGCCGGTCAGACCAAAGCGTGGGGAAATAAAAAGCAGCTTGACCAAGGTGTTGAAAAGAAAAATTTAAACTAGTCGCGGTGACCAGAAGGAGGGTGAAATCACCGTTTGAGAAAGCAAACTGAATACGGTAGCCTCAGAAATCAAACTGAATACGGTAGTCGTACAAAATTTGGCCTTGCCAGAGATCCAGCTATCACTAAACAACGTCCCTAAGACCGCCCTACTGTATACCAGGGCTCAATGCAGCTTCCTGTTCCAGGATTTTTTTAAAAAGCATTTTCGTCGTTATAGATTGTTTAACAAACGGGACAACGGATGATTGATGCCCATGGTAAACAGTGTGTCTGCTTGGGAAAAGTGGGGCTGCATGTTCAAATAATAAACGAGGTCCAGAAAATAAACATTCTCGTAGTAAAGAATTTGTTAACTGCAGTCATACTGATTTCTTACGAGCAGCTAGCTCAAAAATTTATTTTAAAGATTCTACCTTACAGGTCAAAATGGACAAAATTCAAGAAGAAAAAGCCGCAGTCCCGGAGCGGAGGCGTAATGGCAAACTGCACATTGAGTTGATCAATGTTAACGAATTTCGCTTACTGCGCATGCTCAATATTGTACCGTTGGCGTGGGAGAAAATACTGGCGAATAAAAATAAACAACTCTACACAAGCCTGTTCGTCATGTAGGCCACAACGACTCTTTACGATTGCAATACTATGGACGCTTTTTTTGTGCTTATTGCACTTGCTTCTGTTTCATTTCATTTTGGTTTATTTTGTTCATAAACATTACATTTAATATCAGTTATTTGTAATAATTTCTTTGACTTTAATTCAGTAATTTAAACTAGATATATTCCTTTAAGTTGTTAAAGTATTTATGAATGGAACGCATAGTAAATAATCGATTGCTTTATTCCTCAGAAGTACAATCCATAAACAACATCACGTAAAATTTCATGTTTTGTAATTCTTCTTAAACGAAAATTTGGAAAGTTTACAATTGATATTTAAACCTAAGTAATGAAGCAATGTACAATTTAACACGTTTTAAAACCCTGAACTGTTTACGTCCAGATAACAGAACATCAACCATATACCATATTTTTCTTCTTTTAAAATTACGCCAAATTCTCTTCTGGGCATGCGCAGTGTGCGTAATTCGTTTAACAATGTTCAACTGAATGTGCGGTCTGCCATTACGCGTCCCGGAGGTGAATCTAAGCCACCTCAAAGAAGCAGAAAAAGAAAAAATCCACCAATTGGTAAGAACATTTTCTCAGTTATTTGATGACAAACCTGGCTTCTGCCAGATTGTCTCCCATAGCATAGATACTGGTAGTGAGCCCCCAGTTCGTTCAAAGCCCTATAGATTTGACCGGGTGAAGGAAGATATCCTCGAACAACACATTAAGAAAATGCTCGAAGATAAGAAAATTACACCAAGTACCAGCCCCTATGCTAGTCCTGTAGTTTTATGCAGAATGAAGAATGGACTGCAACCCGCAGATCCGAAAGCATGAAGAATCGCAATTAATTACCGAAAATTAAATAGTATAACGAAATACCCCACATATCCCGTCCCGACAATAGATGAAATTTTAAGAAAAATTCAGTCGACGAAATATATGACCACTTTAGACCTGACGTCAGGCTATTTTCAAATTGCAGTAAAACCCGAGGATGTCGAAAAAACAGATTTTATTACAAAGTCAGGCGTGTATGCCTTTATGAGAATGCCGTTTGGCTTAAGTGAAGCTCCGGCTACATTTAAAAAAATTATGGATATTGTTTTAAGGCCAATATTGGGCAAAAGTACAGCCATCTATCTTGATGATATTATTGTGACAAGCGAAACCCTAGAGGAACACATTAAACATTTAGAGGAAAATTTTACATTATTAAATGAAGCGGGCCTGAAAATTAATCCAAAAAAGTGCAAATTTGTCGCCGAGGAATTGACGTAGCTCAGCTATAAAATCTCAAAGAAAAAGGCATTGAAATTGACAACTCTAAAATTTTAGCGATTAAAAGTTATCCACCTCCAAATGCGGCCAAGAAATTATCATCTTTTCTGGGGATGTGTTCCTATTATAGAGTATTCCTAAAAGATTTTGCAAAGATTGTTGAATCCTTGCTGGTTTTTAAACGAAAAAAGACGAAGTTCACATGGACAGCAGAGGCGAACACGGCGTTTGCAGAATTGAAGCACGCCTTAATTAATGCTTCTGTTCTTAAATTCCCGGAAGGGGATCAAAATTTACAAATTGTAGCAGACGCGTCAGACTACGCAGTTGGCGCAGTTCTTTCCCAAAATGAGGAGCCAATAGCTTTTTTCGGCAGGACATTTAATCAAACTGAACGAAATTATACCGCAACAAAGCGGGAAACCCTCGCGTTAATATTAGCGATGCAAAAATTCCCCGTGTACTTCGCCCCGATAACTGTGTATTCAGATCCGCGGCAGTTGGTCGCCTATCTATACTCCGTAAAATTCTTCGTTCCGGCTCATACGTTGGACACTAAAACTGCAATAGTTCAATTTAATAATGAAACACACGCCAGGGAAAGAAAATGTAGTTGCGGATGCACTGTCAAGAATATAGATCGATGAAGATGGAAATACAATTAAATGTACGATGCTAACTGCGAAAATAATCGAATCCCGTGAAACAATAATTGCCGAATTAAAAACGGATCCAGAATTTAAAAAACATTTACGCTTATCTGGAAAATCCCGAAAAATTTGAGCATGTAGACTTAACGGCTATTCGCAATAGGGCGGCCTATTATGAAGTTATGGATAAATTGCTCTTTTACACGAAAACAACCAACCATAATCAAGAATTGCGTCTGGTATTCCCAATGAGTCTACGCTTAATAATTCTAGAGCAGCTCCATGACTCGAAATGAGGAGCTGATCTTGGTGTTAGGAAAACCCTGCAAGGGATCCGCGAAGCGGTGTATTTCTCGCAATTATACAAAGTTGAGAAGACGTATGTCAGGTCATGTCACTTGTGTCAATTAATTAACGACGTTAATTACAACCCGGCCGGGTACTTAAATAGCATAAAAACCTCTTTCCCAAATGAATTGGTTGGCATTGATTTGCTTGGTTCCTACCCTAGAACAAAGATTAATAAAAACAGATACTTGTTAACCATCGTGGATCATTTCTCAAAATGGGTGGAAATAATTTCCCTTAAACTGGCTTCAGCAAAAATAGTAGCATATTCGTTTCTAAATAAATGTATTTTAAAATACGGGGCCCCATTAAAAGTAATATGAGGTAATGGTAGGCAATTCGTAAGTAATTTATTGGAAAATCTTTCTACAGGCCTTGGCATACGCCATCTAAAAATGGTACCTTATAGAGGGCAATCGAATATTGCGGAACGCGTAAATAAGAATATAGTTAAAATTATTCGGAGATATGTTAAGAATTATCATGACCTTTAGGACAGCTGTGTCAATGAATTAGACTTTACCTTGAGGACAACAAAACGTGATACCACACAAAAAACCCCCGTAGAACTATTCCTAGGAAGAAAAATTTTAACGCCACTGGATAAGCTATTTTTCGTTCAACAAAGACAGGAAGAGTTTCAATTGAAAGATATCCAGAAAATTATTAGTGAGGCCATCAAAAATTCTGATGAGGCAAGGTCGGAAAAGTCTGTTATGATAGAAAGAGACGCCAGGTAGAATATACGATAGGGCAAAAAGTATTAAAAATAAAACATACACTATCATCTGCAACCAAAAATAGGGTAGCCAAATTTGAGCCCAGATTTGATGGGCCATTCATTATTGAGAAAATCAAATGTTCTACGTTTTACCCAAAAGGCGGAAAATGGCCAGCAATTGCTAATGTGGACCACCTTAAACAGTACTATAGTCGTCCGGATTTTCAAGTTTTAAAAGATTTATTGCAGGATACTGGGAGTGCGCCAAGAACTTTGATTTCGCCGTCGCCTAGCAGGGATTCCCCAGCAACAAAGAGAAAACAAGCGGAGAATACTGAGCAATGTATGGCGAAATGAACGCAACAGCAGCCACAAGGTTCAGGCTCAGCGAGAATGAAGAGAACGAAACAGAGAAAAGTTCCCCTTCAATAGAATTCAGTGCTGATGAGAAAGCGGAAAAGACCCATGGAGAATATTCAAAGAAAATGTCCAACGCCAGAACTGAAGCCAACTACCTCAAAAGAAGCCGCAGGAATATGGGAGCCAAGATCCACAAGAAGAAAACGAACCGCCGAGGAAAGAACATTTCCGTTTCAGGAAACCAGGAGAATCAAGAGAAGATTGAAAGATCCCGAGGAAAGATCCGGTTACTACAAGGCCAAGAGGATGCCAGAATACCAGAATCCCTAACTGGGCCGATTCAACGCCTGAGAAAAGCAGCCGATTCAACGCCAGAGGAACGAAAAGAAAGGAGGGGCCGGCAGTGAATACCATCCGCCCGAGAAGACTGAGAATTCAAAGTTTAAGATTTCCCACTTGGAAAGAATTTTGCGAGAAAAGAATGGAGGATTATAGAAACCAAAAAGATCAATGAAAAATTTCCTTGTTTTCTCTTTTGTATTGAAAGTTCGATTTATGTCATGTGTTTAAAGTTGCTAAATACTGTTTAAAGCAAGGAATTGAATTCGCAAGTTTGTTAGAATGTAGTTGTAATTATCTGTTAAGCAGTAAAGATTTTTCAGTTCGCAAGTAGGCGAGAATTTATTTTCTAAATACCTTCTTCTGAGAATTCACAAGTTGCGAGAAACTAATTTGTGAATATGTTTAGTCGAAAGACTTCAAATGTGTTAACTTAAAGAAAGATTATAGCAAAACTATGTAACTTTCGTATAGCAACTATAACGAATAATGTAAAATGAATTTTAAAATATTCAATGTTAAAATGTTCTATTGAATGTAGAAATGCTAATGTCAGTTTTTAAACTATTGTAAAAGTTAAACTTGTACAAACGTAGGTTTTGGTCAAGCATGACTGTAAATACTGTATATAAAAGATGAACTGAAAGAAAGTATAGATTGAATGTGTTTAAAGTTAGGCTTTCCAGGTTTCACTTAAGAATTTAAATTAAGCTCTATGTTAGTGCATTAGATCTAGTTTTGTGTTTAAGGAGTCTTCTGAGGTCTGGAATGTCAAGTTTTAACAAATCGTAGCTGTTGGATAGGCGATAGTGTATCTTCGCAATAACACAACAATAAGACGCTAATTTCACTCAGAACAATTTCTGGAGAGCGTGGGGAAGAGAGATTTTGAAGTCTGGTGTGATTGAAAGTGTTTGAGGGCCTAAAATAAATTCAATAAAGAGTGTTAGTAACGAAAGTGGAAATTATTTGTCTAAGAACATCACTAATACGATTTCCTTCCAGATAATTTGTGGAAGGACCAAGACTGTATAAACCAGTTGAAGATGTTTGTTCCCAGTCCATTTGAAAAATGTGAATGTAAAATTCTTAATTTTAATATAGCTTCAGATATTGTGTAAAGTTAGCCCTAAACAGGAAAAGTTTTAATGATGAATTCAAAAATGCACTATTATGTTTCAAGTTTTAAACTTTGTTGAAAAAGAGTTTTGTAGAATTTAAAATTTTAAACAAGGTCGCTTTGAGACCTTATTCTTCGGGTAGTTAAACTCTGGTGGGGAAAGATGTAAGGTTTATCCTAATTTTATTAACAGTTGTTTTAAGTTATGCAACTTTCCTATCTCTGCTAGTTTCAGCTTACATTTTCCTACCAGAATGCAATTTCAGAAATGCAGTAAATACAAATGAGTAAGAGTACTATTTAAGTCGGTGTTTCGCCGACTTCGTGAGAGAGAGTCTGATTTCTTGACTAGCGCGCGTTTGCCTTTTGGCTACGTTCTCTCTTAGATACGACGCTCGGCCATACTTTAGGCCCTTTCTTGGCTTCGCCGATTTAATTAAAATTTAGGGGCCAATTATTTAGAATCCTGATAGCTTCGGCTATATCTTTCAGATAGCTTTAGTTAAGCTTAGTTTAGTTTAATTTCATAATTATTTAAGCTCAAGCCCAAGTGGAGGCTTTGCTGTATACTTCGAGTTAGGAGTTGACTGTAATTATTCTGAAAAATATAGGGTAGTTAACCCTTCAAGTCTTACGTGTTTGTTCATACACTTCAGCGATTCTTCTCTTGTTAGTGTTTGTGGGGTTCTAAGATTGAACATTGAATTAAATAAGTAAAACCCCACAATATATATGCATATATTTGTATATATGACAACCATTCTTATTTCTCAAGAATATGTTTTGACGGTAGCATGGAAAAGGGAGTCTATAGAAATTGAATGCTTACAGGCATATTATTTGACAGATAACAGTTATTCATCTGAATACTCGTATCTTACTGTGTATTTATTGTATATAAGTGCATACACAATAAAGGAATAAAAAGACTAGAAGATTCCGTTCTTGAACCCCAACATTGTTGTTCTTTTGAAAAACTAGCAGTCTGTTTTTATTAAAAACTTCATAACCATTTTTTTATGCAGCCGATAGTTTAAGCTTAGTGCAGCCACAGAAACAGAAATTTGCAGTGAATTTATTATGGTAAGTTAAAAAGTTATTCGAGGTATAAAATAACCGATTATAATAACTTTGGATAAAATTATTTTTAAATGATTTACCGAGCGTAAATGAATGATCTTAGACAACCTCAATTAGCTGCAACATTTCGGATGTAATTTTATAGAAACTAGAAAAACGCTTTGAGGTG
>KK122589.1:207311-249111 GCA_000611955.2 Stegodyphus mimosarum | reverse complement strand
GAAAGAAAAGCATCATTAAAATAAATTTAGAATTCGAAGTAGAAGTAGAAAGGCACTGAAACTTAAGAATCCGATATTCAAAGGGAGACAAGAATCTTATCTTCCCGAGTGCTCTGTGAAATAGGCAATCGATAACTGAATAAAATTAGATTAGAAAAAGGTGGAAGTCAATTTTTCCTTCCTGTTCCAAAAAAATATATAAATTTCTAAACTAAAACTTCTATGTAAATTAATTTAAAGACGAAAAAAACCACCAGTAGTTCAGGATGATAGCACCAAACGACATAATCAAAAAATATTCTAATGTAATTGTGTGCTTATCATTTAGAAATTACTGGAAAAAAATTTCTGTTCTGATAAAATTAACAAATAATTAATCTTATTTTAGTGCTTACTTAGAAAGACGAGAAAAATTAATTTTATCTCTTTTGAAAAAAAAAAAATGCATATAAAATGTTTTAAGATGCATGATTCGAGCTAAATGCATCAGAATTTCGGAAAGGAAAGCAGTTTAGCCATTACTTCACTTTGGACACTTATGAAAAAAAAGTAAAGTCACGGAACTCTCTTATACGGCAGATTTTTAAATCAAAACTGCTGGATTAAAATTTAAGTTTTACAACTCTACACTACTTTAAACATACATTCCTAGATCCTAAAGACTTAAAATAAACGTTTTTATTAACTAATCAGACTGACGGGTATTTAAAACTTAATGTAACAGAACAGAATATTAATTATTAATTAACAGTATTAATGTAACAGAACGCGATTTACACAGCTTTTGGGGAATTGATAACCTTTGTTATGCATGAAATTAAAGTGAAGCATCATGTGAAATTAAAATATTAAATACAAACTCACATGCGCCCTAAGCTTTGGCTTAAATACATTCACTAAGCATCAATACTCTCACTAAGCAAAGATGGTTACCGAAGCTTAAGCCGATTAAACAATTCAGTAGCGGGGAGATCTAAAAGAGCGATCGGTCAAAGATAGCTGCTAAAAATTCTTTCTGGAACTCAAAAATTCTTGACTTAAATGTATGAACTAATTTGCATAATGGTGGGAGTTGACGAAAGTAGAAGTGAAGGTAAAAGAAAAAAGAATAATATAGTTATTTCACTGGCAAAGTTACAAGTTTTATGTTAATTAACCAGTCAAAGTGAACTGAATGTAAATCATTCTTGTATACACCATTTTTAAACGATCACTTTTATTGTTTCTTAGAAGCTTATAAATGTTCAAATGTAATGTTTCTATGACCGCCGTAAGCTATTACTTTTATAGCTATAGGAGAGCTGAAATTTTGATAGCTGTAAATGTTTATTTACAACTGATACCTAAAAGATATTTCTATAAATGTTTTACAGTCCTTTGATGCAGTCACCAACGTTATTGTGCAACTTGCTGCCAGCAGGGTAGAATTCTGTTTTTTTTTATAGTTCTGTTGCTGAAGAATCTCTAGAACAGCTTGGAAATGAGTGCCACGTAATGCTTCCTTCAACGTAAGAATTAAATGATTTTTTTTTGCTAATGCAGCTGGCAATACGGAGACAAATATCCTTATGCCATACAGAGATCCAAAAACTGTAAAAAATACAATTATGATACAATATAATATACACAATACAATAATTTACACAGTGAAGTCTGAAGTACAAAGAACGATTACATACAAAAAAATGTAATGGATAA
Organism: Stegodyphus mimosarum; assembly: GCA_000611955.2. Classification (NCBI taxonomy): domain Eukaryota; kingdom Metazoa; phylum Arthropoda; class Arachnida; order Araneae; family Eresidae; genus Stegodyphus; species Stegodyphus mimosarum. The sequence continues at coordinate 247,413 of KK122589.1, read as the reverse complement.
AAGTTATAAGCAAAGGTAAAAACAAAATCAAAGTTGCAGTCTATTTAGAAGGTCTGTAGCCTTCCAGTATCTGGAATAAACAATGTTCTGAGAGAACCGTGAGCAGATGAGAAGATGCCCAGCGTTCATCACTGCAGCAAAGGGGGCAGTAAATTTCACCTGCCCGGCAGGCAGGACTAGGAACTATTTGGAATAAGTGAAGATGTGCATATAAACAGTCATGCATTGTAGCTAAACGAAAGGCAGCTACAACGCTGCTTCTGGGGTAGTTTGGGAGATTATGGATGTCACTCTCCCAGAGTGTATCTCTTGTTTATTCTTTTAGTTGTGACAATTGCTTGATCTTGAAGGTCATATTGATTTTTGACGATACATACTCATAGCTAAACTGGCCGTTAGAAATTTGAATAATATCGCTTTCTCTTTCGATTAGCACATCTACCTTTTCATTTACGGAGATGCCACAATGAGAAGGAATCCAGTGCAAAACGACCATTTTATGTTTCTCAAGCATCAAATGATAGCTACAAGAACTTAAGAACAGGTAGTATAGTGACTAGTAGAGAACGTCTCAGGACCACTAAGTAGAAATATCAGCCACAGGTTGAGCTACATGCTTCTGAGTATTGCTTGGAAAAGAATGAAAGGATTCCGAGGAAAATATGACCGATTATTTGACAAGCAGGTCGCAGGTAAAATTTCAGAAGTGAACAGTAATAGAACGTATTAGTGAATAATAATACAACGGCCAGATGCATTAGGACAATGGCATCACAATCACATTTATGAATTAACAAAAATTTTCGTGGACATGCGTAGTAATGACACTTTTCTATTACGTTTCAGTTTTGATTCGTGTGATTTGGCTCATGTCTTATCCAGCCTAATAAAAGAGAGTAAGAAAGCCTCTCCTTCGCTATCACAGAGCTCCGAGTGGTTTGAGCAGCATCTTACCGTAATCATTTTTGTGTTTCCAATAGCTTCTGTCGTTTCTGTTTTAAGGGCATCACGGTTACACAACTCTTGACTACGAACTTCCTCGAACAATTCGATTTTTTTCCGCATGGCACATATGCATAGCATTTGAATGGAATATTTAAATTAATGCAATGCATTTGGTTACCTCCCTAAAGTGAGGGATGCCTTTTTAGCATGATCTCGTGGTGTAGTGGTCAGTACGCTCGACGCGTATTCGAGAGGTTGGTGATTCGAGTCCCGGCAAGGACATTGCTCATTTTTCATCTCTCCTGCTTTCAAAAAATACCTAATGTCGCTATATGTGGCCCTCGAACTAAAAAAGGTGGTGGATTATAAATCTACACCATCGAGATTTGGCTACTGAGTCCCTTAATTCCCAATCGCGTTTCAAAAAGGGGAATATAAAAAGTATTTCTCTCACCTTCTTCGCATGGTGTAATGGTCAGCATGCTCGGCTCGTATTCGAGAGGTCCGTGGTTCGAGTCCCGACGAGGGCATTACTCATTTCTCCTCTCCTACTACAAAAATAACCTAATGTTTCTACAATATATTTAAAATCATAGTGCAAGGCATTTCAAATATTACAAAGTCTCGAATGATTCATAATTTCTCTGTGTATATTGATAAAGCTAGATAAACTGAACTTCGGGTTTTCACCTTACAATAATTTTAAAGCCATTAGGTAATATTCACCTACAGAGAAATATAAGTTTTTCTATATTATGCTTTCTATAATAAGACTTAAATTCTGGCACATGCCTTCAAATTTGATAAAGTTTATATCCTCATTTAGGTAAAATAGTAAATATTCTAGTTTTTATCTTAGAAAATGTAATATTTAGCCTCAATTACAGTCTTTGAAAATGCGTAGAAAGTTCCTATCATATCCAATTATACCTGCAATTATGAAAGTCTTTGACATTACGTGTGTAGAATTTTACAATGAAAAGATATTCTTCTTCATTAAGTGGATATTAATAAGGAATATTGGGTTATATGATGAGGATTTTACGAAGAAATTATGTATTCGTAAGGTATGAAAGCTAAAATATTCGAAAATATGAAGTAGATTGCGTTAAAAAATATCTTATTGTTTCTTTCTTTGTTTCCTTCTGTAAATACATGTATATTGGTGATGGTTATGTTTTATAAAGGTTATAGTTATAAAGGCTGCGAATGCGAATGAAGTTAATATTGAAGTAAAATACTAGAATTAGTCGTAGTAAGACCATTACAGTATGAAAAATCGTACATGTAAATTAGAATAGAACTATAAAATAGTATAAACTAAGTAAGAACTGTTAAATGAATAACAATTAACAGCCTTGAAGTTAAATGCTTAATTTAGAAATCTCGGTATGTTCAAGAAAGTTAAACATGAAAAACAAACACGTAAAATTAAGCGAAAAAGTAAGAAAATAAAATTAGAAGTGTTTATTACGATCGCAAATTATACAAAATGAGGTGAAATTCAGACTGTGTTGAAAATTGGATACGTTAAAAAGTACGAAAGAGGTTAAAAATGTATTTAACGCTAAGTAGCACAATAGACTGAAACGCATATTCGAATAAATCACGTTCGTAAAATATAACAAATTAATTAAAGTTCAGAATATGTTGAAAATTACGAACATTAAATGAACGAAGAAAGTTTAAAATTACTTCTAAAATTAAATAAAGCTCATGTATATGGACTCAGAATATTCAGAGTACGTAGAAAAATTATAGATATTAAGAAATAAAGAAGTTAATATTTATATCAATTAAATATTACGATAAATATAGTTTATGTAAATTATGTGAAAATATGAAAGAAGTTAAAATTTACGTAAAAAATTAAGCAATATAATAAATGTAAGCGCGTATTTGAGTAATTACGCTCGTAAAATAAAACAAAAGAGATTTCACATTATGCACAAAGGAGCGTTTTTTTAACATTTTCTGTGCTACCTTTATTTATTAAACATCATGTTTTATTTATTAAACCATAAAATTCAGTTCAACAGCAATATTGCAAAATAATTTTAAATTGAGCATATCTTTAGAATTTCCAATACATTGTCTCGCAAGCTGGAGAGAATTTTTTGTACAGTGTTGTCATTGCTTGCTTTGAAATCGTTGAGTTCCTTAATCAAAAATTCGTTAAAGAGTTACAAAATATGAAATCGATAATAAAACAAATTCCAAATTTGGGTTTCTAGATGTCCATATTCGGAGGAGGATTACGGTATTCAAAATTCGATGGCTCTAGGTACCGTTGCTTTATCACAATGCGAGAAGCATACCTACATTTATGCAGATTCTTCATTACTTCATTTCTTTAAATATAACACAGGGCGATAATATTTGGTGGCGGCAATTTGAAAAGTGGTAAGTACATTTACAATGAATCGACGCAAAGTACCAAAACGAAATTAATAGCCCTTCCGAGCTAACGCTCCTTTGGGCTAATAATTATTAATGTAATTAAGATTACGGAAAATATCATGAACATTATAAGTAAGAAATAAGTTAAAATTAGGAGTACATAGGAAACGGAAAAAAATATATGATAATAATTAAAAGTTTACTTCTAAAATAATGTCCAGGCGAATGAATCATTAAGTTTATGAGATATTAAGGCTACATAATAATAATAAATAAATAAATAAATAAATAAGAGATATTAAGGCTACATATGAATTAAACATGATATACATAGTAAATTAACTCGAATATAAAGAAAAACAAGAAGGCTAAAAATTGATTAACAAAGGAAATTATACTCATGAAATAAAGAAAAGATAACTTCTTATCAAATTAAGACGCATATCTTAGTCCTTTCCACTTACCAGTCACCCGGCTTGCCGCTTAACCTACGGGCTTGTACAGAGTCCTTTCTGCTTATGAACCGCCAGTTTTCTACTACTGGGGTTTCTGTTGGGAAGCAGTATTAGGAAGCAACTGAAAACCTTTTACTTCCATTTTCATGTGCCTAATGTATTCCTTCATTCTTAATTTCAAGGATGACCGGGATAGAAAATCCTCTAAAATATCGCAATTTTGTATTTTGGGCATAGACGATACTACAGATTTTTTAGAATCAAATAAAACAAACTGTATGTACGTATTATAATCACATCAGCAGATGTAAGATTTTGTTTCTAACACTATCCATATCTGAAGCGTCCTTTCACCACACTTAAAGGTACCAGCCTGACTGACAGCAAGTCAACAAAATTTTACTTTCTCTTCTTTAACATCACGTGTCTCTTTTAGGTCAACATTTTCGAGCTGAAAGTGATCTGATGTTTGTTTATTTTTAGTTAATATTTATCTGCAATTACCGCTTATTTCGTTCTTTTTATTCCACGCTAATGCTAATATTATTTTGATAAAGAGCTTTCGAAACTTCTCACTTTCTTTTGTGACAATGATTAGGATACATCAGTTTGAATGTAAAAAAATATTTAATTAGAAACCTGAAGTATATTTATAATACCTTTTTGAACTTTTTGCCGTTTTCAGAAAGGCAAACATTTGCAGTCTGAATTAATCCTTTCACAACATAATTTGGGCAAGATGAGAAGTAATACCTCAAAAAACATTAAGTAGAATCAGCTATATCACAAGCATTTCTTGACTGTAGCACAGGCTTCGTCTAAAAATATAAAAAAACACAAGTTGTGCTGGTTTATTGTTGTCTCCTTTCATTCAAGCTTATCGTAAATATACAAGATATAGAAAATCTAATTTTAAATCAACTCTTGTACTTAATTTACACAGAAAGCGAATAAACTTAGCAAAATTCACATAATGCAAACAACAGATCGTAAAAGGCATGTTTTAAAGATTGGTGCATTTTAAATAATATTGCCGTTATTTATTTTCATATCTTTTGCTTCAGTAAAATATTTTAATGTATATTTATTTCATTTTTCTGTTGTTCAGCATTATTAAAATATAAGTTATAATAATGTATATAAATGGTAAAAAACCAATGCGTATTGTGAATATGTTGAAATGTGAATTCGGAAACTGTTAACTCCATAAATCTTAAAATGGAATTTTTTTTATGATTTTTTTAATATTATGAGAATATTTTGATTATTCTATTTTAAGTGAATTGTCTTCAGGATTTTTTGAGTGAAATTATTTGTCTCATCAGCCTAAAAAGTATAATTTCTTTTTTTCCTGTTTTAATTATTAAATTGCGTCACTAATGTTTTTATAAAGCCTGACGAGAATTAAAAGAAACAGTTATAAGAATATGTGCCTAAAAGGGAAAAAAATTAAGTAAAGTGCTCAGTTGTTTCAGTAGTTCTGTCGAAAATTACAAACGCTTAAATAATCAGATTTTAATTTTTTAATTATAATTTTAAATTGTTAAAGGATTTTTCTTACGCAAAGTGATTTTTATCAACACACATAATTCAGAAAAAAAGTTTTCCTTTTATGTCCCACATAATGAACATTTCTGATAAGGCTGACGGATGAAACAGAAGCACAGGACAGGGCGAATAGAAATATAATGCGCTAATTAAATTATGAGCATAAATAATAACATAAAGTAACAGTGAATAGTTTTTGAGGAGACTACGTTAGGGAGGTTTCTTCGTTTTTATTTAAATACAAAAAGATGTCTTTCAAAAGAACAGGAGGTGGGAGGAATTCGATATTAATGAACAGTCCGAAAGGGAATAGTCAGAGGGAACGGATTTTCGTCTTTCCAAAAAGTCAAGGTATAATTTCACTCGCGAGCAATGCGAGAACATTCATCATCTTTTATACAGTCGGGTAGTCAGGAAAAAGGTTTTTCTCGTTTCTCCAGAGAAAGGGGACAGTTCCTCCGAAAATCATTTATCATTCTGATTTGGGACTTTAAATGCCGTATTATAAAATGCGGGGAATTGGAGTGGAAAAGTTGAGATTTCATCTCATTTGCCAGCTTTCCCTTGTTATTTTCTCAAAATATCTGCTTCGGTGATTGCAACGCAATCTTTTCAGTATCTCTAGTAGTACAATATAGATTCTTCCTGGTTCTGCTGGTTACATTCCTTTTAAATGACAGAAAACTGCTGAGGCTTAAAATAAAGGTGTTGCCAATGCCCCATGCAAGATCTTTCGCTTACCCTCCAAATCACAAATTAAACTAAACTCGAAACATCGTGAAAAACTGACACCGTAATCCACCAAAATGGGGCAAAAGTTTTTGAATAACTGAGTCGTCTCCTTCTCTCTGTTTCTGTAGCCTAAATATATACAGTGAATTCCTCCATTTGCCTGAGTAATACTTGAGATGATGTCCACTGTCAATTCAAAATCATGATTAATCAGAAGGCAATCAAAAAACACAGATAAGAGGAATAACCCATGCGGTGAAAAAATGTTATGAATAATTCAACTGTATTCTCAATAAGTTTAATCTGGAGAAAAAGTTCACTTAGTTATGTGAATTAAATTAATATCCAAAATGAAAAGAAGGCGCTTTAAAGCAATGAGAGGATAAACATCGCAAGGAATGAAAATCTAAGTTATAAACCGGTTACAATATCAGCTGTTATAATTGCTGTTGACTGTATATTTTTCGTTTCTTCCCACATTTCTCACAAGCAATTTCGTTATGTATATTGTTGATCTAGAATAGCAAGTCTTATATAGTTTTGCAATAAAAAATTTAACTTTTTTAAAGTTTAACCAGCTCTTAAAGTAAACTAAATTTTTAAGTTTGGTCTCTGTAACGAGAAATTCATACCCCGTAATCAGAAATTGTTAGCACTTTGCTGGATAAACTATTTGCCGCAAACTTCGGCAGCAACAGATCCGGTGGGTGAGGAATCAAAACTATATTTTGAATTATTAATGTTTTCTGTAAGAAATGAAAGAAAATGTCTGTAAGAAATGAAAGAAATTCTGTAAGAAATGAAAGAAAATGTCTTAAGTAGCAACAACTTAAGATGCAATATTGTAACAGTGAGTTCCTCTTTTTTTCTGCCGTTTGGCACTGCTATTTGAAATAACTAAGTCTTATAAATGCGATTTATTTATATTCTCTACCTTGAAGTCCTGAGGATTATTTCTTAAACTAGAGTAGGTCTACCGCAGCAAGGTAGCTTAAAATGTTTAATGTGTTAAACTGAATGAATAAGTACATTAGTGGTACAATGAATAAGTACATTATTAACTTAAGTAACAAATTCATTTTTCAACATCCAACCATTAAATTTTTCAAAAGAGTTTTTACGATGGAAAAGGCATACATATGCAAACATCAGCACCATGACCACAGAGGGAACGTCAGGGTAGGCAAAACACGAGGAGTCAACATTTGCAATGCAAGGCAACTTAGAAAAAAGTATTAGCCGGTGGCCGTATAAGGTATTTCTCCCTCCTTCTTCGCATGCCTTCGTGGTGTAGTAGTCAGCACGCTCGACGCGTATTCGAGAGGTTCGTAGTTCGAAGGCATTGTTCCTTTTTCATATCTCCTGCTTCCAAATAACCAACCTAGCTTTTCTGGTTTGAATGGCGCACATTATTACTAAACTAGGTTTATTAACGAACTAATTATTTACATATTTACATACAGCTGTATGCTGAGAATCAACACATCGCTATCATATTCGTTTGCTTTCTTCTGTCTCTCTTGCAATTTTCAATTTTACTCATTGTAACGACGGCTTTCTTACATTGCCATCTGTCGGTGCCAATATTTTTGGCTATTCTGACATGGAAATCGTCCCGATTTTCCACAGGTACAAATTAATTGCCTAACTACTACATATTTATACACTAAATTCTTAATACATTACGTTTACATTAATTTTATAATACACAATACACGTTACTAATATGTTAAAATACAAATTATGCTAAAAATTGACATGATAATGAACATAGTTAAATTCATAGATATTGCTTAAATCGCCTCAGATAATAAAGGAAATTCTCTCTAAACCATTGCTAAACACGTAATAAATCTGAAATAACATTTATTCATTTCAGTGTTGAAATGGTTAGGGTTCTAAAGTAATCACAAGTTAATAGAAAGCTCGCTGTCAGTTTCAAATTTTCTATAAGTTTGTCAACTGAACAAGTCTCTTGAGGCCTTGTCAGCAATCACATTATCAGGACTACTGTTTCTTCTAGTTGATTTTGCAAATATAACTGAAGTCCTGAGTAGGAACAAGGAGCTTACTAAAAGCGTGCGTGTATAGAAGATATAACAAAGATAAGAAGGGTGATAAGATTTGCTTATCGATTTTACAGTCGTTCTCGCACTTCGGGATACAAAGAGCAATAAGACTACTAACTGACTAATAAAATTAAAATAAGAGCTAACTTTTAATATTTTACGCAGATGACGAACACTAAGACTGGCTTTTTAAATTACTACGTCTGTAGTACGCAAACTGCGGAAAACTACAATACGTCTTTAACTTTCAAGAGGATTAAAACTTTTGGCCTTAAAGGCGGACAGTAACTGATGGCAAGCTCGCGTGAAGGCTCGTAGCAAGAGGGCTCTCTGTCCTTCCTACTACTTTTGGCAAAAAGCAACAACTGAAATACTTAAGCGTTAGCAAGTATAATTTGCATAAACATAACCACGCGTTAATTCTGGCCGGAAGAGGAAAATAATAAATGAGAGTAAAGTTTTAAAATAAAATAAAGGTTAGTCAACTTAAGATCCTTACAGCATGCATATATACATAGAAAAGGAAAGTTTTTACTTTAATCGTAGCAAAATTTACCAGCATTAATCATTACGAACAGATCTTGGATTCGTCAAAGAGTTGAGCTTGGTAACTGTTCTACATCTTGGTCGTTATCCCCTACCGCCTCCTCATCATCAGAACTGGACTTCCACTTCCACGGTTTAAGTTGATTCACATGAGCTATGGTAGTGAAATAATGACTTAGACCTTTCGCTTCCAGTTGTCTTATTCTGTACGTATCACTGGGTACTGCTTTGTTATTATAAATGGTCCTCGGGATTTCGGTTGTGTTTTAGTAGGTTGACCTGTGGCTTTAGAAGCACATCTCATCACAACGATTTCTCCTTGTTCAATAGTGTACGACATCTCTTTCTATCGTATCTCTCTTTTGTTTTCTTTTGTTGCTCTGCAAGACATGGAAGGCATGATTAGCAGACAGATGGCGCTCCACATTTTCGACAGAGGTTTGTAAAGTTTTTATTTTAAACTAACCAGTTATTATGATTTGGGTCTGTACTTTAACTTCTCCTTTCTATATTTCTCACCAGAATGCAAATCGGATAGCCAGTATTTAAACTGAGGTTTTTGGAGTTTTTAGTCATAGCGTGTTTCTGGCTGAGCGTGAACGCTACATTTAGTTCTTGCCAACTACGACAGTTACAATTATTCCACTTTTCGTTATCTCCTCTGCCGACGATTTGATTTTGACGCTTCAGAGGGAGTACTGAGCCAGCTTCGAGTATTATTTAAATTATGTAGTCTTTTAATACTTTCACACGTTTAATTACATCATCACGAGCTGTGGCTGATATCTTAAGCACAAGAGAGTGCGTTTATATGCTGAAGTCTGTTTAAACAAAAAGGTAATTTAAACCTTTTCACGGGTTTGTAGTTACTTCAGACATAGCTAAAATTCGCTTCACGTCTGATGGGTTATTAGTTCCCCATCAAGTAAAACCCCACAAGTTCACTTACCGAAGATCGGTACTATGATGAAGGTAGCCTCCTCCACATGCATCTTTTCTGGGTACCACTGGTCCCATTTTTGTTTTATGGATGACAATGCAGGGCCACACAGGACTAATGTTGCTGAGTTTGCACCTGGAAAGTGAAAAATTCAAAGAATGGACATGATTTAAATTTCATTAAACACATGTGGAGCAATTTAGGAAAGACAACTGGAGATACGGTCGTACCCTTTGTAGAACAACCGACAGCTGAAACAGATGCTCCTTGAAGAATGGGAACTTTTACTCCAAGAACTGCTGGATAATCTGGTTTTGAGTAGCTACACATGGTGCAACGCAAACATTGCAAGTAAAGGAGTTCATGTTCCCTACTACAGCTCTTTGGTTTGTTGTTCTTCCTCTTGACCAGACAGTCTTTTGTACCAACGCTGTTCGTTTTCTGTATGCGTCCTATTACGTTTTTTGCTATTATACTTTATTTATCTTTTAAATACTATAACATGTCTCTGTAGTATTAATTTCCTGTCTCCCAACTGATGTTTTGTTGAGTAATGGCGGAAAAGGCCATAGCAAAATCAGAAAATTTGCTTAAGTGCTGTGCATTGTGGTGTACATAAAATTACAAATTTAGTTTTCACTGGAGTCTTGATCCTCACGTTTTTGTCCACATCACTTTTTAAATAAAAGATTGTTGCAACAAAATATTATCGCCACATATTATTTTTAAAGAAATAATTAAGAGAATATAAATTATGTATTACAACACTTAATACTCTATTGGGAATTATAAAAATATGCAGGTTTTTAAACATTTTTTAATTTTGTGATTTTTTGTTGACTTTTATGTAGCATAAGTGCCAAGAAAATTATGTTTAATAACTAAAGTTAAAAAGACAAAACCATTAATAATAAAAGGACTGAAAAAATTGTTAAGTCATCTTATTAACAAAACTGAACGCTGCTATTTTGAACCTGGAAAAAACTAGAAAAATTTGTACGCAATCTTTAACACTGTATTGGAAATTTTTAAATATGTTTCTTTTGAAACTTTTGGGATCTTTGCGTTCAATTACGTGGGGTAAGTGAGAAGAAAGTTTTGTCTAATAAAAAGGTTAAAACGACAAAAAAGTTGTGAGCAAAAAAACCTTAACAAACTCTCTGATTATTCAATTAAAATTTCTTTCAAACATTTTTCAGTTTCTAATGTAATCGTTCTAGTCAGGTGGTCATCACGAGAAGGCTCATTATTTTATGTATAGGTACAGATTTATTTAAACTTAAAAACTTAAAAGCATTTTTATTTTATCTAATTTATTTGATTAATTTTAATGATGTTGTTACGCAGTATTAGGAATGCTAGCAAATGATATCCGCAAATTCAGTTTAATGGAGAATATACTCGTAAACGCTGGTGATATAATTGCCAGATTTGGTATTAATGAGATTCAAATCAAAAATGCGCCATTTACGATGAGATCCAAAGCTACGAAGAGCGGGTGAAATTTAAAAAATCAGCAAAGCGCATTCGAAGAGGAAGGAAAATTTCGCCAAATCACATAAATTCTCAGTACCTCTTCATTCCATGCTCTTCCATCTATTTTTTCTTTCTTTATATGATTTACTTTGCCATTTGCTTATAAATGAATTTGTTCTTTTTAACGTTAAGCGAACTGTAGCTTCTTTTCTGAAATCTCGTCTCCATGACAAATGTATATTAAAAAATTTCATTAATTTACCAAGGAATATATTAAATTTATTGCTGGATGGCATCATATGTTCGTGGAATTCTTTTCAAAGATCTGAAAAATTATTTACAGGTGCAATTATGAAACTACCATCTAAAATAAATATGATTGTAAGTAATTTAACTCCAGGTGATCTTTTTAAATCTTACTATCTTAGCATTGTTAATTTGAGACAGAAGGAATAAAAACAGTTCTAAGTATGTAAAGGCATAATTTTAAACAGGAAAATATGAATTCTTAAAAATTATTCGGTGATTTCGTAATAGTTTTTATTATCAAGAATCTGAATGAAATCTTGTAGTGATTATAAGCAGGAAAGAGTAATTAAAATTTTTATTGAACGACCAACGCAAATCACACGAAAATCATATAGTACATTTTGATTTTGCTTCTGCAATTTTACCTTCTAATGAAATCATACGCATGCTTCCACATATTGAGATACGATCACAGTTTCCAAGAAAAAGATACATAGAACTTTATTTTTGATTATAAAAATATAAGTGTAACATGAATACCTTCCCATTAGCTTAGTTAGTTGAAAGGTTGTTTTCAATAAGTGATTAAGAAGAACTGTTTTATTTCTGTTCAAAACAGAAGAAAATAACAAACAAATAAGGTTTCACCATTGTTTGGCATTAAATAGATAGTATTTAATTAATAGTACCATTTAGGCAACAAGATACATCTAGAAATGTTTAGAATATTCCAGAAATCTAGAACATTTTAGAAATGTTTATAATATTCTAAAAACATTTAGACTATTTGAAGTGCTTCATAAATTAACCCCGGGGGTATTCTTGCATTGCTTTGTGACTAGTAAATATTTTTACAAGTACATTCGGGAAAGATGAAAAGATTCGTTATAATAGACTTTGTTCTTCGAGCTTAACAACCGAATCGTTCTCGCGTATTTTGCCATAATGGATTAAGCAAACTTTCAATTTTTATTCTCTAGACGAACTTTCTTCTTGCTAATGTTTTAAAAGTTTGGCAAGATGGCAATCAAGATCAGATTACCCGTTATCAGAGAACATCAACCTTCCAATTAACCCTCGCTTTCGATATGATATCTATCCAAATGGAACCAGGTAATATAGAAAGTCTTATTTATATATACCAGATATGGCAACGTGCGGTTTATTGCCCTCTTAAATGCCGCTCATTTTGTTACAAACAATTATATTACACTTGAAAAAGAGTTATGATTTGCAAAAGATATCGTGATGCAACACTCGTCGTACTCTGCATATTCAGTTCAATTAGCGGCAACCGCCAAGATAATATAAAAGCCTAAAATTCCAGCTCCAGCAACGCAATTTAGATTCGAACAGAACCGAGCCAAGCAGAGTAGGTAGGTTATTAGTAATTCCAGTGAGGCAGAGTTCTTAGAAGTCCGGTTTGGGTCAAGCCTAGTAGCCAAATGGAATCTTCAAGAGTGTGACTTTATCCAGAACCTTCTAATTCATTACACTTAATTCCTTCGAGACGATGTTATCAAACAGAGGTCGAGCGGACTTCATAAGGACTCTAAGGGTGAGTGGCCTTATTCTTCAATTTCTGAGCAGAGTTTGTCGAAGAGTAGCTGTATAGTAACGTCGAGTATTCCCGAAAATGAAGGACTGAAATGTCCAAATTCACATAAAATGAAGCCTTTTTAACCTCTATGTTGCATTAAGTTTGTACAATCAAGTTTAGCAATAAAACCCTATTTAGGCTGAAACTTTTGTGTTTTCTTTTGAGAATCGAAGTCGGATATTTGCAAGTTTTCAAGAATTACAGCTCTAGCACTAGGATTTGAGTCAAAAAATTAACAACACGGGTTTTCCACAATCTGTAATTTATTCTTTTAAAATTACATTATATGCACAGTAATTTTAAGCATTTCAAACTGTGTGTTCTGCATTAATATCTAAGGAACAAACAAAATCTTTTCTGAGAGCTTTTCTACTGTCGCCATGCAACTTTGTAATGTAACTTTGTAATGTAATGCCGTGCAACTTCGTAATGTAACAAACGTAATGCCTGCCCTGGCAATAAAAGAGACAAACTGGCAATGCTTTGCGTTCCTTTGTTGAAGTCAAGGAGGTAAGGATAAAAGGAGGGGCCAACACCGTACTACGAGTGAAGCACTGCTCCCAGGCTTTGGTCTCTAAATGGGGAGTATTTTGTTTACATCCTGAGCTTCTTTGACAGTGCTTTATTAGTATTTCAACAAACGATAGTTCCATACGAATCAAAACGCTGAACACTTCTGCATGAAAGAAACGTTCATTGTTGGATAAATAATAGCAATTTGTATAGTTTAGTGATTTTTATGCAAAGATCACATCTTGGTTATTTTTCCATAACTTGCAACAGAGATTTTTCGGTACTTTTAAAATTGTATACTTGTTTCGATGCCCTTGATAACAGAGTATTCGTTACTTTTATTTTATGCTCCAAACAACAAAAACAAAATCTTTTAAAAAAAATACGTGTTTTGTCATCCACATACTATTATTTTATTTTTATATAGCTAAAAAATAACTACTTTAGGTTTACACTTTAGGTTAACCAAAAATGAAAAAAATAAAGTTCTGTCTCTCAATTTTAAAATTTCATTTAGCAACATGTTTAATTGATGACTAAATGTAATACAAAATTATGAATGAAAATCCTTTTTATTCAATACATATACTTGAGTAGCGATCTGCTATTTTTGAAAGAGTTTCAAGATATGAAAAGAGCATCACCAATATTATTAATCGGTATATCAATACGCTTTCCCCATTGTTACCTTCTGGATTACCTCGTAGTAAGAAAATGTCAGGTATTTTGTGAATTTAGATCAATTAGTTGTTTTAACTGTTTTAAAAAATTAAGCAATATTACGCAGAGTAAGGCAATCAAGATTGAGATCTGTTGACACCGAGGTTAATGTTTAAATATGAAATGGATAGTTATTATTTATTATATTATCAGAGAACTGGGCAAAATAGCTAAAAGAGGTACTGAATGCTTTGCCACAATGAAAAATATTAAATATATATGGGTATTTATGTATATGCTTGCAATATTATATTTGCTTGCAATAACTAATATTTAACACATTTTACTATTAAAATAAAAGGTGCTGTAATTTGAAATGAACCGAACAGAGCATTAATTTTAAATTGTCTCAGATTTTCGATTTAAAAGATGCCTCAGAAGCTAAAAAATCATCTCAGATCTGAGAAAGTATTTTAGGAAGAAGCACTGTAAACAGAAAAGAAATAATCCGTAATTTTAATATTAAAATTACAATAAACTTTGATCCTAATTTTTGTAGTTCTTAACCGAATAAAATCGAATTATCTTAATTTTTTTTCTAATGTAATTAACGGAAACTTGTGAAAAATTTCATTCAAACTATTCTGGAGAAAATGTAGCATTTAATTCCGTTCAGAATGAAATGATGTTTAAAATGCATTCTTTTCACATATTTAGGACTCTGAAATATTGTAGAAAAGGAAATATATACATTTATGCGTATATTTATGACGTAATTAAAAAATGTTTACATCCGATCATGCCAAAACCCATTGATGTTAATGTTAAATCACTGAATGGATCGCCACTGCTTCAAAGTAGTGAATAGGGAAAACCGGTTAAGGCCTCTCCTTTTATTTCTACCTCCATAGTTAAAGCACTCAAATCTTACGGAATGACTATACATAACTTGCATCAAGCAAGAAATGCAACATGCTTTGGTAGATCAAAACATTTCCAGCCTCCCATATAAAAAAGTGTTTGGCAATAAATTCCACTTGCGAACATATATAGTGGCTGTACTAACTGAATAAGAAAGTTTCGTTAGTGAAACCGTCCACATTCTTTTTTTTTATTGTTTATTGAAAATGATGGACTAATTTTTTACGAAATCTTTAAAACTGAATATTATTTTGTGATAAAATAGGTGGCAAAAGAAGCGGTTAATATCAAAGAAATTAAACAGTGCTTGGATCATTCCTATTCTGTTTATTTGACTCCTATTCTACAACAAAATAATGGCTAAAACAATTTCGTATTGTCCGAGAATCCATAGAAGATGATTCTCGTGAAGGCCGACCATTAGAGGCATTGACAATAGAAATAATTGCTCGTGTCCAGGAGAAAGAATTAAGCGATAGGAGACTAAAAGTAAGGGAGATAGCAGTGAGACTGGACTTTTATAAAACAAGTCTCTTGCGCATTCTACAAAGTTTCTACAAGATAGATATTTCGACGTCTTTCAGCAATTCCAAAACATCAATGGGCAGTTCGAAAACAGCGATATGAGTTTAAGGAGCTTGCCCACCTCCTTACACCTCAGATGTAGTTCCAAATAATTATTATCTGTTTTTCAAACTGGAATCTGACCTTTGTGGAAATAGATTTATGATACATTAACAGATTATTTTTAAGCAATTTATACGGAATTGCAGTTTCTCCGCAATATGCGCTTGTCCCATCTTGTTTCTTTGTCTTTCCCCAGGAATGTGTTCGTAATTTTTAAGATTTGGTACTTTTTGAAGGATTTTTTAAAAATTTAAAATATTATAGGGCTCTTCATGATCAGGAACCATTAAGCTCAAAAGACGCAAAGCGATTTATCGCTGTGTCTAAAGTAACTAAAATCCATCATAACGTTTAAAAAATTTTTTTTACAAGGGTGTGTTCTTGTGCTGACAATATCAACCGCAGCTCGTGGTAACGCAAGTAACAGACAAATTTCAATTTAAAACGTAGAATAGTAGTCAAAGACTATACAATTAAATTTAAATATTTGCTGGTTCAGTAATTCTAACTTGTTATCAGATTCAAATGCCGGCAGCGATAACGCAAAGCCGAATAATTACAAGTTTATTAGAGCTGACAGAAACTACACGTAGAATGTCCGCGTAGGTCAGAAACACACTCACTTCTTACAAGGAAAAAACCTCAGTTTAAATACCATCTAACTTTTGCACTCTGTAAGGGTAAGGAAATGGAAAGGAGAACTTAGAGTATAGAAGTTTTAGTAAGATGTTCAAATAATAAAAACCTGCTTATTTTAAATAATAGTAGCAGTTCAAACGTATATCTGGTTTTTATGAATATTATTAAATGGTTTTATTACGCAAACTGATTCTAAGATGAAAAAAAAATTGCCTGTACTTTTTTTCTCAATTCAAATGTTTTGAGAAAAGTTTAACAGTTAAAAAATCTTTCTTATACAAAAGGTTTCAATGTTTTTAATTTCAGTTTTAATTCCATTTACTAAAATGTTCTTAATAACTTGAGTACCGATTTTACAATTAATGAATTAGGCTCTGAGGAAAAAATAAAAAGTTCATGCTATATGTGAAAAAATATGATTTCAGCTGCATTTTCACTTCCAATAATATTTCTTTTCAATATTTATTGAAACTCATTCTTATTTATATTAAGTATATAATAATAAAAAACCTCTTAATGTATAAGTCCTAATTTAATCCACATATGTTTTAGTGCTTTAAGTAAACGGGTTTATCGAAAAAATGTAAATTCAGAAAATGCAGTTTAAATAAAGTTAAATCTCTAAATGGTCATTAAATCATTTGAAATTTCTTAAATTTTTCTTATTGAATTTCAGTACACATATATTTAAAACAAAATGTATAACTATACAACTGGTGAATATAAACATAAATTACAAGCTTTTATTTGAAACCGTATATAACCGGAAATATTGCAAGAAAACTTATAAAATGCAAGTAGAATTTTCCTTTACCTGTTTTTGTTTTATGACACAGGTTCAGAACAGTTTTAGTGTATGAATTAATTAAAGTTTATTTTCTAAAGTATTTATAATGAATATTTATAATATTAATTTGTCTTTTATTCATTTTTTCAAAAAGTAAAATTTGAAATTTTAAGAGAGCTGAAAACTTTTTATTCGAAACTGCTCAGCAGCACACATGATTTCCTATCTTCTTTTAGCTGCCTGATCTCATATAAATTGCATTTAAAATTAATTTAGAAATATTTTAATTATTTATAGAGTTTAATATTTGTTCTAGCACGATTTTTAATATAATGTTACAGTCAGGAACTTCTTCACTTTCCCTATGCCATCTACTTCTGTTCATACCTATCACAAATTACCTTCGTTTCTGTAAAAGCATAAGAAAACTGATCTATAATACACATAGAAATATTTGTTAAGTAAAAGGACGGGAGAAAATCTTCTAGTTGAAAAGTGGGAAAAATTCTTTTTTTCGTGTTTCACTTAGTATTTCAAATCGATCATAATAAACAGAGTTTTCTGATAATTGCAGTCACATCTAATTATTTTCCTCTTCTTTTACACCGGAATTAAATTAATAACTGAGTCAATTGAGAAGAAAGTAAACACTAAGGTGGGTGTGGCGTTTAAAGCTCTACCAAAAATTTTAAAATCGATTTTATACCGTTTATAACCGTAATATAATTTAAAAAAATTTCTTTTCAGTGTAACTAGAGCACAAAGGTGTATTCTTAGCAAAAAATTTAAAAATCAGTAATTTCATCGATTTTAGGGTACCAGAGCCCCAAGTAAAAATTAACTAATTCTGTTTCCCCACTCAAATTATTGCATTATTTTTAATTAGAACGAAAGTTTTTATATTATTTTAAAGGTCACTATTGCTGATTTCATTTTCAACGTATTCCTATTAAAACACACTAACAAGTATAATAATAATCATAATAATAATAATAATAATAATAAAACAACAAAATAGGACAAGAATGCTTGGATTTCTACTTGATGAAAATTCAACTCATCATAAAACTATACAGCAAACGTTCTTTCCTGAATATTGAACAACAGTAGCGAGAATTATAAATTTAAATTTACAAATAACTACGTTATGTAAAAAGGAGAAACTCTGTCAATTTACGTCAAACGATTGTTTCTATTCATATACATTTTTACAATAATGTGAATAATCTGTCTGCAGCTCTTGGAAAACCTACTTGTGGCTCTTAAATAATTCTGAATTCTAGCATGCGGCTCTTAATGATGTGAAGCTTTATGCATGAGGCTTTTAATGACTCCTGATATATACAGTCAAAAGATAGGCTACGTAAATTATTCTAGATCTTTCGATGCACTCATATTAAATATGCAATAACTATACTTGAACTTTCAAGTGAAAAATACGGCTAGGCGTACAACGCATGAATATAGGTATCTTCTGTTTTACAAAAAATCTAAATTAAAACCTTTTTTTTTTGGTTAAAGGAACAAAAAGCACAGAATATTTTTTCTTTGCTTTTAAGGAGAAAATAAAATGTAAAATTACAGTTCAGCACCTTTTATGCAGTGCCACCTTAATCGGTACTATGATTACGGAGCCAGTTGCTGAGCCTGGGACTGGAGATTGCATTGGAGGATTTATAGTTGTCTATCGCTTTCCATGGTGTATAATATCTGTCGCCTCCTGTAGCCTTCTATAAGCATTTTCGGTGATGAGACTGCTAAGTGACGAATGCCCAACAACCGGATAAAAGAAAACTAACAAGTAATTGCTGAAATGTATGACTAATTATGCCAGCATACGAGCTTAGGGCAGTTTTTCCAGAATGTTTTGATTACCTGCGAAGAACAAAGCTACAAAAAGAAAATATTATGGGCCCCTCTTAACAGCCAGGCGTATTATTTTAATTTAAGATTTTCATAATAGAAAGAATACAGCCAGACCTTAAATTCAGCTGGCCCGCACTGAAGCCCGACTCAGGTATTTATTAACTTTTTAATGAGACCAGACAATCGGCTGTAACACATTAGAGGCTCAAATGAAACGACCTTCTTTACTTTGTTGTATAACTGAATCTCAATGTTAGCAGAAAATTATGTTATCAGTGTAATATTTTAACTGTTAGTAAAATTCATGTATATTCACTTTCACTGGGAAGAGCAAAATGAGAAGGAAAATTTGGAAAATGAGGAAAACCCTATCGAAATGTGAAATTTTTAGGAGTAAGAATCTTATGGACTTTACCCCACCTCGTTAGAAAGGTTTAAACTGCGCACTATAGTCAAGAAAGTTAAGCTAAATTAAAGATGTGATTGTAACTACGGATACTGTTCAAAACACAGTGAAACCTGGGTTCATGGATGTGGTTCGTTTTTGAAGATTGTTCATCATTCCAAATGTTTGTAAACTAAAACTATTTTCGTAAGGAATTAATGTAAAAATAGATTAATTCCTTTCTGAACCACAGATGACTGCATTCAACATCACTTTGCTCAGAACACAAAATCAATGAAAATATTTAAATCTATGACAAAAATATAAACACAGTTTTAAAAAGATAAAGCAAACGGAATAATAATTTAATTTTATTATGCCTATATGAAACAGATTAGAGGTATAAGTGGAAAACTATGATGAAGACAAAGCGGAGAGACGTTATTGTTTGGATGAGGAGTTCTCTTCTACAAAAGCCATCAAGTAACTATCTTTCTGGAGCATCTTCTTTTATCTTTTCTTCGTCTTTTAGTGCTTCTCGACCCTGCTTGAAGGAGGGTAGATCTCCTTTTCCATCAAAAAATTTCCAATGTGATTTATTATTGTCTTCGTTTTAAACTGTTACTAAAGGGAGACATTTTATTATAACTGAAAATGCTTACGCTGTAAATTGTTAGTACTTTATCAGGGAGATATCGTTACATGAAATCTTTTCGTTTTACTCATCATGCGTTTATTCTGATAATCAAAGAACTAACATCATCTTTTTTCCTTTTCTTTTCTTCTGAAGGCAATTTCGCCATAGCTGCCTTTTGTTGCTGTTCTGAAGCTACTGCAAATTTTCCTTTTGAGCTAATTTTTATGGCTCTCTAGTAACTCTTACACGTTTCCATTGTTAACTTCAAAGCCCATGCGTTTGCTTAGACACACAATATGAAAGATAACTAAGTCTTCTAAGTATTAAAGCCCTTCAAAATATCTGCTTGCAACACAATCTAGCTGCAATTTCTTCCAATTTAATTTATGAGCTTTCAGCCTCTTGCTGCTGAGAATCAAGCAACGGATATATTAAAATTGTGTTTTTGGAAGTCCTTAAGTATTAATTATATGTCGTAGGTTATTTCAAAACATCTTCGAAAATCATTTGCTACCGGTTTGCGTGTTCGTAATTCGAGAAGCCTTCCGTCATACGCGATGTGCTTTGTTCAGATAATTTATGCTATGTACCGGATTGGATGAAGCGTTCGTGACCCGAAGCTCCACTGCGCTGAACATTCTATTATCGGCTTGTTATTATTAATGCAATCATCGCTCATTTGTTTTTAATTTCATTTTTGTGATACTAAATTAATATTATTAGAAATTTATTTAATTTTAATTTGATTTATTATTTTACTTAACTTCCTTGAAATTTTAAATAATAATTTACCGAATTATCATCATTTTGTGCTAGTTCGTCGATAAAGCTTCGTTTATTTTTGTTTATCGCTCCATCATAAAGTTCCTGTACTTCATATTTTAGAAATTAATTCCTGTGCGCAACAAATTTAACTTCCAAGATTATCTCAGACGGACATCGAAACTATAAGCACAATGATCTCAAAAAGTTCATTTTAAATAAATATGCTATTTCTTATGGTGAAGTTTTCTGATCTTTTACCATTTCGCCTACTCCACCAGAAAATACATTGAAGTGAGATTTTAAATAACGTAGAAAGAAAACTTTATTGGTAGCTTTGCGCTGGAGCGCAGTAATCCGGTTTCCTTTTGGTTGGTGGGTGGAACATGAAACCTGATTTTACAAATTGAGGCATCAATGATTAAGCTTTTTTAATCACCTCGTCACATGGCTGCCAATAGAGCAATTACAGTGCTCTCAGATGGAAAGTGAAACACAGCGTCAATTGGACCAAGAATCCAAAGAGTACGGGCAGTACAGATATAGGAATAGCCTTTCCTTTTCAGAAAACTACAAGTTAATTTTCCGTTTATTCGTCGCTGAACTTTTTAAGAAGTTCTATAGATTTTAGACCAACTTAGCGTTACGTAGTTACGTAATAATCTGTTACCAACATGATTTCACAATCGAATCCCTTTTTTCCCAGTTGCATTTTAAGTGGGGGAGAAAATAAAACTTTTCTATCTTTTTACCGCGTGCCTTCATGGTGTGCAACTGAAGAGCATGGGCGTCTAACAACTGGAATGCCTGAAGTTCGAGTCCTGGAGATATATTTTTCATATGACCTCCTCCTATAAAACTATCTTGTTGACTCTACAAGTTCATAATTCTTATGGACACAAATGAAGATAAAATGTTAATAGCTCATTCTTATTCTTCATTACAGCTCTCGTACCTTACGTTGTAGAGACTTTAGGTTATTTCGAAGCCGGAGACATGAAAAATGAGCAGTAACCTCGCCGGAACTCGAACCACGGATCTCTCGAATACGCGCCAAGCGTGCTGACCACCATACCACGAAGGCATGTTAAGAAGTGTGGAGAAATACCTTATAACGTTACCCTATGTGATGATTCAACAGACTAGTAACACTCTATGTCTTCCAGTGTGTGTTTACTCTCTTTTCAGTTTTGACTGCCGAAATAACCTCATAATGTTTTTTGTTTCCTGTACAAAAGGATTATGTATTTCATGTCTCAATACATGTCTCAACAATATTTTTGATTTCAAGAGCAGTTAGGTATGAAATAATAGATTTTTTTGCTTGACTAAGAATTCTAAAATGTTTTACCATATAAATTGATAATAACTACTTGGAATTACACCATTTCATCGTACAAGAGGTTTTAAAGGATATTTCTACTTTTTCAGTATGGGAGGAATCTGTACTAACATTTTTTAGGCAACAAGGCATTTCATATATATGATTTCTGTAGTAAAACTCCCTATCTCTCATTATCTGCATAACAAAACCTGATGAAACCTGAGTTTTGTACCATTAGTTACTACTTACACTGCTTAGTAATGAGCATTAACTATGCTGTCTAAAACATATTATTATTTAATACTAATTTAAAATCAAATCAAGGTTTATGCAAAGTTAAGATCTGAAGTTTTGAAACATTTATTTAATCAAAGTTGTCAAAGTCGAAAGCAGAACTTTTTACTTTCCTCTGAGCTTAAGTTTGGACGCTCATTATTGAGCTATGAATTACATCATATAAGCCGTATAAAATATATGGCAAGCGTGGTAAGTATGCCTTTTAACATTTAGTTTATTTCCAAATATGACTCTCCAAATGATGAATACACATATGAGAAAACATAAGTGAGCTGTTAAGTACATATACGAACAGGTACAAATTCGTCGTTAATTTAAAAACTTTTTTTTACAGAAGTGACAAATTTTGAACATCCTGTGTCACAGAATCCGAAGACCATCATGTAACACAGCAGATAAAATAGAATAGACAGCCACAAGAGATTGTGTGAACAGAAAACTTGGCCCACATTCACATGACTCAAATGACATGTGTGACAGAATGTCATGATGTTCAAAAATTGACCACTATATGTCACAGAGATAACATATGATAGTGCAATATGCTTTCTGTACCAAGTATGTTTTTTTCCTGCAAAGGAGTTAGCACACTAAGATGTTTCATTGATCTGAGAAATGAAAAAAGATGCGCGGCTCATTTCAGCAAAAGGTAGTTAAGGTTCTGATCTCAGGATATGGACGTGTGATACCAGTTGGGGGCGCTTGAAGATAGACGAAACTCTCTCAGTAACAATGAATCATTTTCATGTCCGAAACAAAATAGGATAAAAATTCCAAAGTAAGAGATGCTATTTATGCTTCGGATCCTGTTGTATTAATCAGAACCGTCTGATGTTCATTACGACAGTTTAATTAGAGTTTACCTGGCAGATTGTTGAAAATTCTAACTTGGCAATGTTTTTGTAAAATCAATGAACTGTTTTGAGAGTAAACTCAAACAATGTAGCGAATTTAAGATCATGTTGAATAATAATATTTCTTAGTTTACATGGCACATACTACCTTGTTTTGAAAGATGCTAGTTTTTTAGCCATGTTTTCATAACCGTAGCCAGACGTCTTAAAATTATGAGGATACGCTTAAAGATGCTAAATGATTTTGAAGAAAACATATAAACATTAATTTGGTGGTACAATTATCACACACAATGCATTTTTGCAAGAATCATACCAACATATATAGTCTACCTATGATATGTGCGGGTACAAGATTTGGAGTTAATTTTATTATTTTAAGGGAACATATCTTTTAATAATGTAAACACATGATTGCAAATCTGATATTAAGTAATATCCTGCACTCCATAATTATCATACTTTTGTTTTAATTTTACATACCTGTACAAGTCGTGGCAGGAATCTGTAATTATTTTGTTAAGTTCATTATTTTACAAATCATTTTCAGTTTTTTAATCGTTACCATTTTGTAGCCGTCTGGTGTGATTAGCTTTAATTATCAGTTTAATGAAGCGCAAATACTTCGAGCATTTCAAAAGGTTTCATGATTTTGAGTCAATGATTTCAAATTACATTTAAAATAATCCAATATATCATTGTTGCAAGTGTAGGTTTGAGCTGATTAGGAAAGAAACTATAAAAGAGGGAGGTCAGTGGAAAAAGGTTGGAAACTAAATGTTAGACTGTAGTCTGAAGTTCTCAAATTGCAGCTTTCTGGTTAGAAATAGTTTTTGTATACGTACTTAGAAGGATAAGCGAAACTATTTCTTCTATGGATTATTCAAAAGAGTTTTCAAAGAATATGCTCCTCATCTATGTGGACAAACGGCGTTTTTCTTTTGAAAATGCTTCAGGTCTAGATTATATTATCTCTTCGCGCCATTTCAAACATCTCAAATTCTGTCACGAAAACAGATCGTCAACAGAAAGTTAATGCAGCCAGCCGGCAGATAAGAATACAGAAGCTCCAAAGCTATTTAAGAGCTGAATTACATGTCTGGGATTCCTGAAAGCAGAACGATTCCTCTGCGTAAGATGCGAACAGGATTTTGAAATGTGCATAGAAATGCTGTTTTGGATGCAAAACTGAAGATTCCTTGGCCAGAGCGTAAGCTTCGGAAGGAGACCCACCGCTGTGAAATGAAGCAAACACATCAGTGAAATATTTAAATGAGGAGAGGGTCGAATTCCTTGTGTTTTCTATTTAAATGAGGACGCATGAGCAAACAGGAATGAAATGTTGAGTTCTCAAAAATCGGCGAGGCAGTTTTTTTTTGTATAGCCTTTTTATGTGACAAATGCAGTGAACCTCGAAGTATCCAGACTTCTGATGTCCGAAATTCCAAATATTAGATCAAATAAAATTAAGATTATTATTCATTTATTTATATGCTGCTGACTTCATTGATTAAATAATATAAAAATATTATTGCAAGTTTTTGGGAATATTTATGCTTATTTGTTTAGAATTTGGATTTTAGGCAATTTTTTTCTGTTCTATATTAAGTTTTCCTTCTTATTTACTTATTTACAGCATTTTGTATGAAGATTAGATATTTATTTACTGTGTTTCTCATTTAATTTTGAACTTGTAAAACCGCATATGACATTTACTGTTATTGCAAGTGTTTATCTTCTTATTATGTTGATGATATTTTAACTGCAAAATAACTGACGTAAGAAGTATAAGGATAGCTCATATAAAACTGAAGATATGGACAACATCATTCTTATTGAGTCACAGTGACATCTAGCCATTTCCTAGCAAAAGAACAAATTTTGAAAACATGAACAAATTTTGCCGAAAGCGCATTTTTGAAGTTTTAAGAGTGAGTTTTTCGAAACTGCAAGAAGTTCTTACATAATCCCTTGTACCGAGGTTTATATATATGACTACCTAGAGCCTGGAGTTAGTTCAAAGGTGGAATTCTATTTCATAGTCTTGAGAATGGTTTGTCTTAGTGATTACTGGTTTCGACTTTGATCTTTAAAAGATTCTGCTGATCTGTGGTATTCCTCGCATGTTAAGGAAAATTTAGGATCATGTCTAGAGCGTATATAATATTGTTTTTTACTGAAAAAAAGTTCCTAGTTTTCCCGTTCGTAGCCTAATTATTGGATGAGATTTCTATGTTAAACTGTAGAATGCAGCAATATAGTATAACGCCTGAAACATTCTGAACTAATTTAGGTGAATAAATATGAGAGAACTTTCAGAACGCTTTGATTAAAATCATCAGTTTATTATAAATTGTAAGTGAAAACGTATAGTTGTTTATTTCATTATTCATTAAATCATATGTGTTATTTCGGGAAAACAAAAATCTGTTTTCCTTCCTATACAACAAAATCTGATAGAAGTTGTAAAGTAGAAAAGTATTTTTATTATTTACTGACAAATGTCAGTTTATGAAAAAAATTATTTTTTAATCATTAAGGAAAAAATAATAGAATTATCGCACATAGCGCCTTAATTCATTCAACAAGTGGTAGAGTTTTTTATAGCATAAAGAAAGTAATAGAACATTATACTCCGGATTAACTTTCATATTTAACTTTTTATTTACCCCATTTCAATAATTTGTTCTTTTTAAGACATTATCGCCTTCTCTCATTTGTTCTTTTCTGCTGTAAATAATTAATACAGTGGTCTCAAACTCGTGGCTCACAAGGCACATGTGGCCCGCGAATACATTTCTCTCAAATTAATCAGCATTATCATGACAAAACAGGAAAGAAAATGTTTAAAGTTTTAATGGTTTCCAGTACAGTTCTACATTATTTTCACTACTAAGAATGTGAAATGACAGAACGTGGATAACCCTCCGAAAAATCTAGAAATGGAGCTAATTAATTTCCATTGTAATATAAATTTTATTCAGAGATCTAAAGATACAGATTTGATTAAACTTTATTAGCACTTATCAAAAGGTAAATGTCCTCAATCTCGAAATTTTACGATAAGCATAATCTTTTTGTTTGGCAGCATATTTACATGGAAGCTTAGATTTCCGTAATGGAAAATTAATTAGTCACCGAAAAGAATCAGGCTGTTGATGAATGTCTACAACTGGAGATGAAGATATTTTGTAATTTTTTCCCAAGGTTACAAATTTTATGAAAATCGAAACGCCATGATGGTTGTAGCTGAAAGGTGTAGTAAGAAGCAAAATTTACAATTATTTAAATACAAATATGTATTTTTTCTGTACTCGTCACAGAAAAGTGGGATAAATAAAAGAAAGAGATTGTCATAATTTATTTCCGAGTTTTGTATCGTTTGAAAAGTTTTCACATATTTGTTTTTAGTTTAAATTGAAAACAAGTGATTTAGTAGTTACTCCGATATATTACAATTATTCGAATAAATATCAGTTTGAAAATTTAATATTTAGCTGTCGATAGATATAAATTACAAACTATGACCGATGAAAATTTGTGCAGATTTAGATTTCTGGCAGAAAGTAAGTAGAAATTTGAACTTTTTCTCTGCATCATTTTTATGTGTATATTTGAAAAGATGTGTAATGAAATGTTTCTTATTTAGGTAATAAGTTTTGTTTTGTTAAAAAGAATGGGAAGGGAAAAAAAGAAAACTTTCCTTTACTATTATTATAATTATTTTTCAAAGTTCGGCCCGTCAGCCACAGTCAGATCATGTATTTGGTCCGCGGGCAATTTGAGTTTGAGACCACTGGGTTAGTGAAATCAGTTAACACTTAGAAGACTCGTGCTTCGTATCCCGGCCAGAGAACAGTTGGTTTTTAATGTTCTCTACCTCGAAAAAAATCTATGGTCTCTACTTCTTGTTTCAAAACAGTATTTTATTTTTCAGTTCGTAAAATCATTTTATAGCTTAATATTTAAAGGTAGAAAATTAAATAATGCTGAAAAGTATTTTTTTCTGAAAATTTCTTTCACTCTTATTTCAAATACATTATTTTTCAAAGTACAGGTGGCTATAATTAAAGTTACCGTATTTAAACCTATGTAGAGTCTGCCCTGACAGACCTGTTTCATTGATATTTCGTAAATACGTTATGCAGATCATGGTGTAAATAAAATTGCAATAAAAATAGTAGTTCAAATTTCGACCACCAGATATGAATGAGGGTGCATGAAAAACAAAAAAACATAAATTTGAAACACAAAACTTTATCTAATGACAGCATTTATCAATGTGCGTTCTATTTGCGTCAACCACACGTTCAAAGCATGTTACAGTGTTCAACAGGAGCACGATGGGTTCTTCGATCAGTTGCAAAAATATGGTGTGTTATGCTTCCTTTCAATTCAGACATAATCCATATACTTCTTCCATGGACATGATTTTCAGGAATCTCGACAATCAGAAATCACAGGGATTCAAATCCGGAGAACGAGGAAATTAGACAGTCAAAAAACATTTTAAAATTACGTGATCATCTTCAAAGTGAGTACGAAGCAGTGCATTTACTGGTCTGGCAAAGTGAGATGGTCTCCCATCTTGCATGAACACAGTTGTCTCTAAGCATTCTCCTTCTGATAAGGCAAGAAGGACTTCTGTTGAAGAAGTTCTCAGCAACTGAGACACATGTTCAAGCATGTCTGAGAGCCTTGATGATGGTTTTTCTCGCAGAAAAGGGATAAATTATGAAATCAGAAATAAAATCCCACCATACAGTAATCAGGATGAGGAGACCGTTGATGCACAACATTAGGAATTCCAGTACCCCATATTCAACAGTTTTTTGTATTAACTGCTCCGTCTATGGTAAAATGCCACAAAATCAGACCACAAAATGTTCCAAGGCAATGCATTGTCAATGGCTGTCCTGGGCAAAAGAAGGGTAGCAAAATCAATGCGTTTGTTCGGGTCTGCAGGATACTACTCTTGCAGAATTTGGATTTCGTATGGATAGCAGTTTATAATAGAGTCGACCAAGGGAGAGAGAAAACACGTGAATCGCTAGAGAACTTACAGAAGAATGCTGGGAAATGAACTCTCTTTCGACCGCGCGCAAGAGCAAATTCTTCCGCAGTTTCGTTTGAAATTTGTTTTCATCTTCTTCCTCGCAGCAGACACAGCTTCCCAGTGTCTTCATATCCTGTAATCATCGTTTTCAAATCCTCCTCAGTAGAAACCCTTTAAGTTAACATTTAAAGCGTCAATATTCTGGCAGTGAAATTAAAAAATCACTGCCATTCTGATAAGACTTCACCACTAAAGCTCGATTCTACAAAGGCATTATCATGCTAATGGCATCTCTGTTGAAGCTCTGCTGAAGTAATGTTGTTAAGGGCTCATGCCCATGTAATTTACTTGATTCATTTACCAAGGGATCAATGCCATTTACATTACCAACGCAGAGAGCAACTTAGGTGCAGAAAGGAGACCATAAAACATCACAAGTATGACAGGAAATTGAAGTCGGCCTGAGTTTATGTGCAGGAATCTGGTCTTCAGAGGAGACTAAAAAATAAAAATAATTAAAATTTCTCCTTTCTAAAAATAAATCCTAAATGAAGCATTGGCTTTAAGTAGTCAGCAGAAAAAAAATCAACACACCATCTCAATTTCATCAGAAAATACACTCTTAGACCAAAAAAAAAAAGACTCACCAAAATCGTAAAAAGCACCCAAAAAAGCAGTTTTGGCTATAAAATAGGGCAGACGGTGGATCTCTGGGGGACACCTGCCCTAATCAGTATGATGTCGGATCGGTTATTTCCTTGGACTGCAAAAAATTTCTATTGGTAATAAAAGACATGAGTAGAACAATTATTTCTCTGTCAAAGTTCATTTGGATTAATTTATAAGTAAGCACCTCATATAAGACGAGGTTGAATGCTTTCGCTAAGTCTAGCGTGAGTAAAGCAACATTTTCTATTTTATGAAAGGCAGTGCGTGCAAACTCAGTGAATCGCAAATCTTGTTTAGAGGTAAACAGTGACTTCCTAAAAACAAACTGTTCTTAGGTAAAAGTGATAACAAAGGCTATAGTGTGTAGAATATAATTATCTCACAAATTTTCCTTAGGCCGGCAAGTAAGCTAATTGTAGGATAACCATCCGGGTTTATCGTGTCCTTACCTGGTTTGAGCAGTAATATTATTTTAGTTCATTTCCACAAGTCCGGAAGTAAAAATCTGAAAGGCAAACATTAATTAATTAATAATAATGTAGCATTTATTAATGTAAGTTTCTTAGGGCAGTATTTGGAATATCATCGTGGCCAGAGCCTTGTTTGGGGTAGCCAGTTATTGCTGATCTCCTCGAAGTAGGGGCACTTAACCAGTCGCTGATGGTAAAATAAACTTCATAAGTGAAATTATTATCTCAAGGTTGGGCATTCTGTGTAAAGATTCTCTATGTAGTCTGCAAAGATTTTTGAACCAACAGACAGCGCTACTTTGTTTTCAGTAAAAATAGGTCAACCGCAAGTGCAATTCTTTTCATTTTATTAATGTAGGCCCAAAAAGGAGCCATCGAAAATATCTAGATTCAGTATGTTGTTTTCCCATTGCTCAGCTTCTAATTCATTGATGTGTTTTTTAATTAGTTTGTTCTGTTTATTAATTACTTTTTTCGGTTCTGGGCTCCCCGAGATATGCCATTTCTTTCTTTTCCTGTTTCTTTCTTTAATTAGGTTTCTGATGTATTGCGGAAGTCGAACGATATCATTTCTTGATATCCTACGAGCGGCGTAGTGAGTAGTAGTTTTGATACTGCTAATGACCGTTTTGAGTGCTCTAGAATATTTTTTTTCTTTTGAGTTCTCCATGTTTGGATGCATTTGTCGATAAAAGGTTATTAAATAATCTCCAGTTAATAACACTTTGGAAGTTGGTTTAGCAGTTCCTACTATAACGAGTACGAGAATGTAGTCAGAAGACAATTCATGTTTGACTTTTAGAAGCATTGGAGTTCTTGTCGTAGAAAGAAGTAGGGCTAGATTATCTCCTTTCTATAAACAACTTGGCCGACACGTCTATTCGTTAGGCACATGTAATTTTTAATAAATTCCTGTAGAATTTTCTATTTTTACTTGTTTTCCGGCAACCCCAATATGCGTGTTCGGAATTGTGGCTTACTGCAAGGATAACAGATTCGTCGTATCGGAGAAATTCACCAAAACTTCAGGTTCAGATTTTAACTGGTTTTTAAATACTCCAGATTTGCATGTCATACTTCCACGAAATGTGCCATCTATTGGTCGAAATTTGAATATTAATTTTTATTGCAATTTCTTTTTCCCACAGTCCATATAACGTATATACCAAATTTCAACGAAATAAGTCTACCTAAAAAGGAGTCTACGTAGGTCTAAATAGAACAAATCTAATTGCAACACATGTTGTATTAAAAATGCTGATATTTGTTAGAATCTCATTAGCTCTGTCCCTTTATTTTAAACTGAACAGCTGGATGACAAGAAACACAATAAATATACAACAATAAAATCAGAACATACTGTTGTAAAATGGGAAAATAAAAACAAAAATTCTTTTTTCGAGCTAAATAAAGTAACAGTAAAAAAATAAAAATAAAGTAAGGGAAATAAAAAATAAATAAAAATGATAATAATAATAATTTGAAAATTGGGCCAAAAAAAATTTACTTTCTCAAGCGGTGAAAAAAAAAAAAATTTTTTTTTCCACATTCATTAAGTCAGCATTTCTCAAACTATGGTTTTCTAAGCTTGCCTTTGAGGTCCTCCTTGATTTACAAAATCGTTCTTGTATTTGTAAAGAAACCAAAAAGACTTTATATTATTTTTTGCTTATGACATGTGACTAAGTGCACTGGCATATCTTTCTCAAAATGAAATCAAATGTTTTTCAAAACTAAATGAACTAAATCTCCGCGTAAAAGGTAATTCTTTGAAGGTTCTCGATGCCCATGAGGAAATAAAAGGTTTTGACATGAAATTTGGTTTGCAGGTTAATTGCGTAAAATAGAGAACTTTTCCCGTTTCCAACTTTAGAATTATTTTTAGTAGAAAATTACAGCGTTACTTGAAAAAATTATTAATAACATTTGTTCGCATCTCAAAACTGCTTATGTCACAGTTTGAAACTTGTTTTCCAAATGGTAAATGTAATTAGTTTTTATGCCATCTTGATCCTTTCCATTTCGATTCTGAAAATAACAAAGTGTCATTGAAAGAAACAGAACGTTTAACGGAATTGTCGAGTAATACCTGACTTAAAATAAATTTTCAAGCAGTAGGACTAAGTCAGAAAAAAAAAACAAAAGACCAAAATCGACATCCGATTTCAGCCTTAAGCTTATCAGCCTCCATCTAAACATGGCACAGCTGTGTAGGAATGGTCAGGCTCATCCGTATCATAAATGTGAATACCACCATTTATTTATTTATTTATTTTTTTGTTTAAAGATTATCCAAATTCTAATAACTTTGAATTGTTAAAAATGAATTTGTTTTTTCCCTATTAACTTAACTTAAATAAATTATATAATATAAACTTAAATATATATATATATATATAAACTTAAAGAAATTTTAATCAATTGCATTAAAAAAAATATAAGTGCATGAAATGTAAAATAGTGACATACGCTAAAAAGCTGTTTTTGAAGGGGATAAGAGTAATTTGGTACGCAGAACATCCTAATTTCTAAAAGGGGTCCTCACTAGAAAAAAGTATAAGAAACGCTGCATTAGGTAAATAGTATAAACTGGCGAAAAATAGTACTGCAAGATACTAATTACTGCCTAGTGTCACGACATAACTTAGCTTTCCATGTTTTAAGAATCCTCAAAATACCGGTATGGTTCACCTCAATCTACACTCACGTTTGTGAAAATTGCAACACCAAGAAGGAATCGTCATAATTGAATGAAATTTAATACACAGTTGAATGGTAGTGGTACAAATAAATGATTAAATGTTCAAAGCAAACAAACAAGAACAAGAGATCAGAATCAGTATTTTGTGTGGCCACCACGCGCCGCAATAAGTGCTGCTACACGACGTGGCATGGAGTCAAACAAAGTTTGAATGTCTGACTGAGGAAGAGCATTCCATATCGTTTGTACGCGTACCCAAAGTTCGTCTGCAGACGCAACAGGACGAGGATCACGAGCAAGACGCCGACCAATGACATCCCACACATGTTCAATTGGCGACATATCCGGGGAACACGCAGGCCAAGGAAGAAGCTGTACCTGCTGCGCTGCAAAGAAGGATTTAACAATCCGAGCAGTATGAGGGCGGGCATTGTCCTGTTGAAATACAGCGCCTGGCAAGCTTTGAAGGAAGGGAACAGCTTCGGGCTGTAGAACTTCACGGATATACCGGTTGCTGTTCAGATTGCCCACAATTCGTAGCAATTGAGATCGTCTATGATATGCTATGGCGCCCCAGACCATAACTCCGGGTGTTCGTCCACTGTGGCGTTCGATAATGCACTCCGGAAGGTGGCGTTCACCGGCATAGCGTCTGACACGAATGCGGCCATCATGGTACCACAAATTAAAGCGGGATTCGTCAGAAAACACGACATGCTGCCAATCAGCACGCCAGTCTCTATGCTGATTGGCCCATTGTAGCCGCAGGCGGCGATGGTCGTGCGTTAGGGGGATCCTGTATAAAGGAGTCCGTGCGCGCAGTCCACACTGCAGCAGACGTCTACGAATTGATGAAGCACACAATGAAACACCTGTAGCTATTGACCACAGTGCTGCCAATTGTCTAGAGGAAGCTGTACGGTCCGTCCGCGCCATGCGGACCAGGTGTCTATCATCGCGAGCTGACGTCACATTTCGGGGTCCACTCCCGGATTTCCGAGTTGTCCGACACTCGTCCGTCCACTGCTTCCAAACGCGCATCACTGTGCTGCTGTTACGCTGCACACGAGAGGCTACTGCACGATACGACAATCCAGCTTCACGAAGGCCGATGATTCTCCCTCGTTCAAACTCTGTAAGTTGTTCAAATCTCGCTCTCTTTCGTCGACGAGGCATAAGTACAGATTGAGTTAACGTTTACCACTAGCAGATAACCACCGATAACCATACACGCTTCGCTACAGCCGTCTATTTATTCGGATGCATCAGCCGTTCAGAGGGCGCTGCTCAGCATACGCATGCGCTACGGATTTGCAATTCTAATCATTTGCATATCATGCGCTACTTTGCATTTCCTGAAAATTTCAGCTCACTCGCGTAAGTCCTTCATGGTGTTGCAATTTTCACAAACGTGAGTGTAATTTTTCTCATAAAATTAGGGAAACGGGCGTCTGAACGAATACTGTGCCTCCGGCTTTCGCCGTCTAACTCAGATTCTGAGTAGGGCAATTTCCGAAAGTGTATTTAATACAGTGCATTTGCAGAGCCATTAGGTTATTTTTGAAGCAGAAGATGTGAAAAAAGAGCATTGCCCTCACCGGGACTCGAACCACGGACCTCTCGAAGCTGACTGACCTCGAGCTAACTGACCACTACACCACGAAGTCATGCCAAGAAGGCGGGAGAAATGCATTAAATTATCGACGTTTTTAAAAATATTTGTAGGAGGAAAAAATGTCAATTTAAATTCATATCAAGGCTTAAAAATATATAAGGAACAGGAACGATTTATTAAAATTTTATGCTGTCACATTCATTCACCGCTAGCAACGAAGGAACTTGAGTATAGTATTCACCATGGTATGTTCTTATTGTTCCAAATAGCATAAAGGATCTAGATAGCATGAGGATGGAAGCATAATGGTTTGAGGATGTTTTGTTGTTTTGGGGTTGGAAAATTAGATTTTGTAGAAAATAATAAATATTCTTAGAAACATAAAAATTCTTAAACGAAACCTGAAAATATCTGAGAGAAAACTTGGAATGCAAAATACAGTCAAGTTCCATCAGAATAAGGATCTTAATATCTTTATTCTTATTTTACGATCACACAGCCTTCTTCGCTTGTGGTTATGATACAACCATCGTGAATTTATCAAAACTCCTCCACATTCTCCGGACTTAAATACTATCGAACACGTATCGATGGATTTGAAAAAAAGTTGAGGAAACATGATATTTCTTCGAAAACTGTACTTTAAGCAATTATTTTGGGGAAATACAACATTCTTATGTGAAAAAATTAGTCGAATTCATGACAAAGCGTGTGAAAAGTGCAATTTTACCTAAAGAATGAAATATTGAATGTTTCGCTATTTTCATGCTTTTATGAAATATAAACTGTTTGTTCAAACTGTCCAAATACTTATGTAAGTTCATTCTCAGAACATTTTGAATAATTTTGTTTTTTAACCGAAAGCGTTTTGAATAACTTTATTCAATATAGCAGGATTTAAAAGATGATCAATATTCTATGTGAATGAAAACGTCGCTTCGCTTATATTTAGTAACTGATATTTGCAAATCAGATTGACTAACAGAAATGTCCGAAAACAGTTGTTAGCTACTGTATATATCATTTCTGTACTCCCACTTTGCAAAGTTTATTTTAATTAAGACAATAATTATTATTAACTTTTTCCAGTAACTTCTATTTTTTCGCTGGCTTCGTCATAATGTGAAAAAGTAATATCACTAACATAAAAACTACATAACTTTCTTTCCTCATTCTGAACGGAGCAGCTTTGTTCTCCTCCCAATTCTGAGCTTGGATTCTGTCGCCGTTGGCGATAAGCAGAAAGACAACTAACTATGCAGTGACTCTGCAGTCGCTATGGCACAAGGATATGTAATCCACTCCCATCTGTAATCTATGCTTTGCACTTCATTGTGCGAAGTAAAAAGGAAGTATTGTAATCACGAAAAATTTCGGGTATCATATTTCAACGAAAACATCCATTTGACTGCTATCGAATGCAATTTAACGATGTTTTTGCGTGACATCTGTACGTAAGGACAAGAATAAAGGGATCTTTTGCACCCCCAATCATAAAACTGATTTAAAATGGATTCCGAAAATGGAATGGAGAACTGGATGAATAAGTGGAGATTTTTTTGTAGCGTCTGTGCGTACGTACGCACGTATGTATGTATGTATCTCGCATAACTCAAAAACGAGTAGCCTTAGAAAGTTGAAATTTTGTATATAGGACTGCTATAACATATCGATGAGCACCTCCTATTTTGGTGGCAATCGGCCGCACTAAAAGTATATATATATATATATATGTAAAGTGTATCTATATATCCACTCTCTTACTTGGTTCCTTGAGCTCAGTTTATTTATTCTTATATGTTTGCAAATTGTGCATTTTTTTCTTTAAAACCGATTGAATTATGTTATTCTTACCATTTACCTAAAGGTTTTAACCTTTAGTTAACCTGCATGTTATAGTTGTACAATTATCAATAAATTTAAAGTTGTTTAAGTGCGGCACTTCGTAATTTTTAATATAGATATTTTGAGTTTTTAGGTATTTTAGCCTCGTCGCGAAGGGAGAATAAGATTAATTGAATGAAAAGTACTGAATCGTCTCTGAAAAACTATTTTTCTTTCTTTTTTTTTTTTGGTTTAATTTCTTTTATACATCGTTTTAGATTTATTATAGTATTTGAATAGAACATGTTGCAACGGTTAGATAATTCTTCAGATGGTATACATAATTTTTGTGCATTCTGAGTTATAAAATGAATGAGATGTAGCGTTGTTAAGTGAAACTAGCGCCAGAGTGTCGCTATGGGAAAGGATTATAGTGAATTTTAAAGAGTACATTTATTCTATTGTGGTTTATGCACTATCGACAAAATAGATTTAATTCAACGCACTAAGTTTAAATGAAATGCAAAATGAGTATAATTTAATATTGCATACAAGGAAGTCATGTGGTGTACACATCGGACTTTCTGGAATTGTTTTGAGTTATGTTTCTGAAGTAAATATTTGAAAGTTACTTGTCTAATCATTATTCTGGAAGAAAATTAGCTTCCATGAATATAAATAACAAGCGAGAATGTAATTTAAGATAGAGTTTGGCAGAGCACCAGGAAACTTGGTTTCTATCCTGAATTGGGTACTTACTGTCCGTGGGTATATGTGAATTGTGTTTTCTGTTAATTGCTCTCATATATTTTTAAATGTCGTAATTATTTTACAGCCGCGTTGTGCAGATATTAAAATCTATTTATTATGCTATAAATATTTTAAACATTTTTTATTTCCATAATCCGAAAGCGGGAATAGATAAGTTTAGTCGTACTTATAAGCAATACTGTAAATAACTTTTATTTTTTGCCCGTCTTATTTACGATTCGCGTGCAAAGACGATAAGTCATCCTTACCGCAGGAAGGTTGAACAAGGTGCAGATTTTTAAAAACCACTAGATTTTACTTTAGAACCTCTACTATTTGAAATTCTATTAAGGCCTGAAAAGTATTACAGCCTCATGATTTTATATTTAGTCGTATGTGAGCAAGAATATTATGAGAGCTAAAACTTTTTTTTTAAATATTTGAGAGCATTTAATTAAAACCATGTATTTTGAAAATGTTTTACGCATTTCATTGTATACCTTTTTATTACTTCCTTGTACGAAGTAAAGGAAGTATTGTAATCACAAAAACTTCCGGGTATCATATTTCAACGAAAATATCCATTTTAACCACAACTGAATGCAATTTAATGATGTTTTTGCATGACACCTGTACTTAACGGCGGAATAAAGGACTCTTTCTTCCCAAACAGATAATAAAAATGATTTAAAATGGATTCAGAAAAGATTTTTTCGGGGCATCTGTTACTTATGTATACATCTCGCATAACTCAAAAACGAGTGCCCTCAGAAAGTTGAAATTTTGTATATAGGGCTGCTATAACATGTAACGTGTTTGCTTACAATTGGCTGCACCAAAAGTATATATACCCACGCTATTACTTGGCTCAGTGAGCTTAGTTTTTATTCTTATTTGTTGATAAATTGCGAATTTGTTGCTTTAAAAAGCATTGAATTTTATTATTCCTATCTTCCGGTTAAGGTTTTTATGCCTTTAGTTAATCTGCATGCAATAGTTGTAGAATTAGCAACAATTTAAAATAAATTTAAAAGGTGTTTAAATGCGGTTAAGTCTATTTTTTTTACTATAGCAGCCATATTTGTTTACATGTTTAGAAGAATAGTGAATTAAGTCTTTCTGCGCCTTAAGTGTCGTTTTGCGGAGTGGGATCAAAAGCAAACTTTTTGCATTTAGTTTCACTTAGTTTTGTGCACCGAAAAATCTGCCTTCTTGCCTGCCGGCGGAATTGTTTGTTTTTGAGTAGAAACTGTAATTTTAATTGTAAAAATTGTTTTTTTAATTGTTTTAACTGTATTTGGTGTTATATATTTTTCTATATTTTTCAATTTTTAACGAAGATATTTTTCAGTTTTCATGTATTTTTGCCTTGCCGCGAATTGAGATCTGAATTAATTGAATGAGACCTATATCTCTAATGAAATTCGAGAAAATAAGTTTAAATGAAATCAGATAAAAACGAGTATAATTTACTGTTCCGCATAAGCAAGTCACGTGGTACTGATATAAGATTTTCTTTAGAATTCGAAAACACTGCGAAAAAAATAAATATGCAGAACGCAGGAACGTAGGAAATTTATTCCCTCTAAAGTATGGTAAAATTATATGACATTCATTTAAATTTTATATTTAATTTAAAAATCGTGTCTCATCGTCACTGGAAATTACGAAGCTATTAATAGTTAAGGATGAATTCCTTTAAAACAAACTGCATATCGTTAGCAATTGCGTGAGATAAAGAATTACAAACAATTTTTGAAAAAGCCAAAACGAAAATTGCGTTAGAAATTCCGAAAAACATGCATTGGGAGAATTACTTCTTCGTCTGTCTATTGAAGTAAAGAACAGAAAC
This sequence comes from Stegodyphus mimosarum, assembly GCA_000611955.2. Lineage (NCBI taxonomy): Eukaryota > Metazoa > Arthropoda > Arachnida > Araneae > Eresidae > Stegodyphus > Stegodyphus mimosarum. The sequence continues at coordinate 209,244 of KK122589.1, read as the reverse complement.
ATACGATGATCAATTTGATCATTAAATGAACATCTTTTAAAATTTTAACAAAACCGTTTGAGCCAAATGTTTGAAAATTCCTGTAAAATATTATTCTGTTATCGCAAACACGCACATGGGAAAAATTTAAAGAAAATCGGTTCACTACAAGAGCTTTAAAATAATCGTAAGATTTCACCGAAACAAAGGAAAATAATAATTTACAGACGCTCATAACCAGAAACGAAATTTAAAATTCTCAGAATTCAAATTCAAAACACATAAAATTCATATAAAAATAACTTTATATTTTCTGATTTTTAATTTTTATAAATTATGAATTACTGTTTTAAGTATTTAAGCAACAGAATTTAAAAATTTCCGAATTCAGATTGTTATAAAATTAATTCAAAACCGAATTCAGAAAAGAGATAATGAAAAATCATTGTTTGCCTTTTTAACAGTTTTCCATGACTGTATCACCTTTTTCTTTCATTTTACATCTCCGTAAATTTCATTACTTAAAAAATAAATAAGTATTTTAAAATCTTGGTCTACTTAAAAAGTAAATTAGCATTTCAAAATCTCCGGCACTTATATAGATATACAAAGAGGGAACAAAATATTTCAGACATCTAACGCATTAGTCTCCCTTTAGGTATGACCACAGCCGATTGTTTTCTGAGTATGCTCTTAAAAACGTGGTATTATCGTTGTATTTCTGATACCGCTCCTGAGACTTATTAATTCATGCTAATATGACGGTAGATCTGCTTACGTTTAAACAAGATAGTGGGATTTCGAGCCGTTGAAGTGAGCTTTCCACTTCTTATTACAAATGCCGAACAGGATTATGGACAAAGGACTGAGATGAATATGGAAGTAATTTTAACTCTGAATCTTGCTCTTCAAACTTATTTGAAATACGTCGTGCACGATGACATTGTATCAGAGAGCATCATCAAATAATCCTTTGACTATATAAGAAATAAAGTTTTAAGTTATGCTCGTTAGATATGTTACTGAAGGTAAAAAATAAATATTTAAATCACTAAGCTGTTCGTTTATTGCAACTCGCCGGGACTCGAAGTACGGACCTATCGAAGACGCTCCGAGCGTGCTGACCACTGCACCACAAAGTCATGCTAAGAAGGTGGGAGAAATGCCTTATATACTTCCCTTTTAAAGGGCGACTGGGGATTAGAGGACCCAGTCGCAAAATCCTGGTGGTGTAGAATCATCATCCACCACCGTTTCTAGTTCGAGCGCCACTGAAAAGGCATTAGGTTATTTTGAAAGCAGGAAAGATGACAAATGAGCAATGACCTTGCTGGGACTCGAACCAGGAACCTCTCGAATACACGCCGAGCGTTGCTGATCACTACACCACGAAGGCATGCTAAGAAGGAGAGAGAAATGCCTTAAGGAAAAACAGATATCTGAAATTTGAAAAATACTGGAAAACGTTATGCTTAAAAAAATGGGAATAACCTGGGAATTTGTTATTTATGATTCCTCGTGGGAATGCACTAATGGTCTCACTGTCCCACAGCGGCGGTAGTTGTGTGACGTGTATAAATGAATGTAACCATAATCCAACGTAAAGTAGTTCAAACTTTGCTAAAAACGTTTTAAAGATAAAATAAAATGCATGCTACATAGAAGCTGAGATATTATTTTTAAATATCTCAGTTTACCACATTATATGAAAAGAGCTTAAATAATTTAAAAGGAAATAGTAAGTTTTCTAATCGAAGATCGGTGACTGTCTTTGAATTAGCCGTCTGTGAGAAAAGATAAATTAAATACCTTTTCCTACAAGATTACAAGTTGTAGGAATTAGCATTTTGCCGAATCATGTGGAAATTTAATGATGCGTCAGCTGATGTAATATAACGAACCATAAACCATGTAACATGAAGGAAAAGACTGAAATATTCGAAATAGAAACTCT
>KK122589.1:179993-207136 GCA_000611955.2 Stegodyphus mimosarum | reverse complement strand
AAAAAAAAAAAAAAAAAAAAAAAAAAAAAAAGCAACTCGAAAACAAAGGGCTCTCGATGCTTCTACAAATTGTCACGTCTCTAGAAAACAGCTGAAAAGTTTTCGGATAAAAGCGAGAACAAGTGACATTTCTTCGAAACGCCTTCTATGAAAAAAGCGAACAAACTTTAAGAGCTGTCACCTGGAATTATAGAAGGAGTTCATAGTTTTCTAAGTTTTCCTGACGCAACTATTTTCCAGCTCTTCAAAAAAAATATTGTTTCTGTTTTGTAAGATATGACATTAAAAATATCTTTTATTAAATGTAGCTATACCGCAAATAAAAGAATTACCCATGAGGTATAAATCAAAAGAGTTAAAATTGTGTCGATTAAGTAGATTATTAAATTTAATTAAATGGAATGTGATCGTTAAAGTTGCTGTTCATCGATGATTGCAATTAACTTATGCAGAGCGGAGCAATAAATTAATAAATTTGTCAACTAAAATTAGCTTTTAAGACATAGATACCGTCAAAGACACTGGACATCTATGACGTCAAAGTCGACATTCTCCAGTATAAGGCCACGATACATTTTGTGCAGTGGCAACATTTGTTAAAACGCATGAGGGATAAATGCATGCTAATCTAACATGCGCTACCATGTATTTATCAATCATTTCTATAATGCCCTATAAGGTAGTTCTCCCGTCTTCTTAGCATCCCTTCGTGGTGGAATGGTTAGCACACTCGGCGCGAATGCGAGAGATACGAGTTAGAGTCCTGGGGAGGGCATTGCTCATTTTTCATGTCTTCTGTTGTGAAATAACCTTACGTCTTTACACTGGCGCCCGAACTAAAAGCAAAAGTCGTGGATGATGATTCTCCACCAGCAGGATTCGGCGAGTGAGTCCCCTAAGCCACAGTCGCCCTTTAAAAAGGGGAGTATATAAGGTATTTTTCTCCCGCATTCTTAGTATGCCTTTGTGGTGTAATGGTCAGCACACTCGAGGCGTATTCGAGAGGTCCGAGTCCCGGCAAGGGCTTTGCTCCTTTCTTCAACTTCCTGACATCGAAATAACCAAATGTCTCTACAGTCCAATATTGTTTACATACTGCTCAAGAACTTAAATGATCACCCTGTTTTTCCAATATTACGCAGACCTAATATGTAAAAATCTAATTAAAAACCACAGAATTTGAATGCAATCAAAATATAAATTACAAATAGATTTCTCATGCCAAATAGCATCAGTTACATCGAAATGCGAAATTGCCAAAATTTAAGAATTATATGGAATGGTAGATAGGAAATCCCGTGTTATTTTGCTTTTGTGATGCAACATTACGTTTAAAGGCATTCCTTTTCAAAAAGAGTTTGAGAAAGCTCTCAGCTTCATGATTTTAAAAACAATCAATGGCCTAGCAAGCAACCGGTAAGGAATGTGACGTTAAATTCTCTCCAGAAATTTAAAAATATGGCACTTTCTGCCATTTCTAGGCGATACTGTTATTCCAGAATGCAAGATTCGCATTCTTTCATTTAAACCTCAATAAAATTAATTTTCTATTTCTGAATGAATCTTTTAATGAATTTTAGATTAGGATTCGTAAGATTCAAATGGCAAAAATGGGTGAAGATTCGACTTTTATCATCTCGAACATTTTTCAAGATTCGAGGGATCCGATGTTTCAAGGATGCGAATGTCTCATACATGTTAAATGCATATTTTCTGCGCGGAAAAATTAAATTTTAGAAACTTCTGGCAAACTGCGCTGCTCGTAATTCAGAATTCTGGAGCTGCCCGAAATGAATACACAATACGTCTACAATGTTTCATGACTGCAAAATCAAGTTTCATGCGAAGTTGAAGAAAATAACATTTTTACTTCTTAACCTAAATATACAAGTCTTGTAAGTCTTTACAATGTTTGGCAAGTTTCTGCAATTGATTCTTTTGCAGGAAGTCATCTTTTGAAATAATGTATAGCATGTGTTTACGGCTTCTGAATCTCTTGATGGTCTAAATGAGTCTTCACTTAAGGAAAAAGAGCGTAATAACAGGTACTGAATACGGTGAATGGCTAAGTATTGCAATTCTTCCTTTATCAGGAACTGTCTGACAAGAACGGACTTGTGTGATGGCGCATTATCGTGCAATAATTATTCGAATGAGAGCCTTTTATGTTTAACACACGCTTAATTCTCATCAGAAATCTGTCTACTATGTCTTTATAAAGTACGAACTTTACCTTTGTCCCCCTTCCCCAAAGAAAAAGAAAATTCTCGTGAATTATCCCTTACCACTCAGTGAAGGTTACGAACACCTACTCGAGATTTCTGAAATCCAAGGTATTGTGGTCATGTGAAAGATTTCCTACCAAAGCAGATGGCTGACATTTTGTCTCGAGTTGATAAACATTAATGTATATCTGTAGCCACAATCTGTTCCAAAATGTAAGGATGAATATCTACCATTTGGATGAAATCATGACATGTAGACATTCAATCGCTTTTCCCTTGTTCTGCAATCAACGCGGGAAGGACAAAAAGAACATTTTTTTTCTGTTCTGCAACTATTTTGCAACAATGCTCTCCTTCGTATTATACTGCGAAAGATGAAAATTGTTAGACTGATTATCAACGTCTTCAGTAAAAAAATTGGATCGTGTTAATAATTGATTCCTTTATGCTTTACAAAACATTTCAGATGTCTGTCGTTTTCTCGCTTTACAGCAAAACGTTAATGTTATTCTTTGCTCAACTTTCGAATACATGATAGAAAATGTTCTCTGGATCAAAGCAAATGAATAACTGGGTAGAAAACTTTAACCGTTAACAGATGGTATTTTAAGTCAAACAAGTTAAGACGTCGGAGTATTAAATGCTGTAAATTATCGTAAATTAAGGAAAGAAACTCTTTTCACTGCTTTTTATAACACTTGTATGAATGAAGGCATTAAACAATTTGTCGGTTGAACGCGTGAAGATGAGCCGTGAAGAAATTTGGTTTCCTCACCAACGCAATCTTAGGAGCTACCGCCTAATAGTTTTGTCTCCGAGAAAACATCTGTTCCCAGCAGAGATCTCGGAGGGGTGACACAATGATAGATGACGTCATTAGTGCCTTGACACAAACACTTTCACTTGTTCTTCTGCGGGCTTTTGCTCGGTCTGGGAAGAAAATTACGTATTAAGTGAATGAAGAATTTCTCCCCCCCCCATTACTTCGACGTTACACTCAATAGGAAGCTTCTTCTGAGGAAGAAAGATATAATTCGTTTCTCATTGTTCTCGTCCATTCTGCGTGCTGTATTGCTGGTGGGTAAAGATATCACGGATAAAAATGAGGCAACCACAATGGTAACTAATGAAACACTAAAGATAAATAAGTAAATCTTTCAACTGGGCCAGGGTAATAGTTATTGATTTGCCTCAAAATAATGGCAATTTCAATTTAATGTTACTGACGTTTATAAATGCTCCGTCATTTATAATATAAATGGCTCCTCACGAATACTGTTAAAAATGAAATGCTGCAGATAAATATTAATTTAAAACAGCATGAAGAACATGGACATGACGCTGTCAATCAAAAGTTTAGGAAAAAATTAAAAAAAAAGAAGCAGTGATGAAAATGATTAAAGAAAGTTTGTGGAGGAACAAAGCATATTTCTATGAGCCAAGTTGCTCGAAATTTGTAGATATCAAAATAAACTCTTCATCGAATAATGAAGATCGGACATTAAGTTCCATACCTAAAAAGACAACTACAAAATTTTAAAAATGCTGAAAATATTTGAGCAAAGTAAAAATTGTCTTAAAATCTAATACTTGATTTCATTAAAAATGGGCGTAAGTATTATCAGTTCGTAATTACCCTCTGCATTTCAAGATAAAGTTTAAGGAAAAATCTGCTATAAAAGCTACAGTATGGTATAACATGGACTAAGAAGGTAATATTGATAAACCTGTCATTTTATGGGGAACTGCATTCAACTTTTTTGAACTGGTTCACTGAGAAAGGTTGATTACTTTCATCAAACATCATCATCCAAAATATTTTGTTTTGACCATAAAAAAATTGTTTTGTTCCTCAAGGAGACGGGTATATTTTTTATCGCCAGACAAATAAAATCAGTTTTATTGAAAATCACACCAAACTAAAGCTTTTTCTTTTGTCTATATTTCCAATTTTACAATGGTGTGTTTTTCTTCAAATTTATAATCTTCTTTCTTCTCACTGCTCTTTTTGCCTTGCAAACGTCTTATCTTTCGCTTGTTCTCATCATATGCTATAATGTTATAAATATGTTAATCAGGGCCTATAATTGTAGACAGGCGTGGGTCTTGCCCTAATTTGATTGTAAATTTTTAACGATTGCTATGCAAGGAATGAGAGGTATGTCAGTTAGCTATGACTGCATATTATTTGTGGCCAGTGAACTTTCACCATTATCCTTATAATCTACGACAGCCTGCAAAATTTTATCACACATATACATGCATATTTTAGGTTTTAAAACGAATGTGATACCTTAATATAACGTAAGTTCGTTTGCATTTTCGCTATGAATTAGAGGAATGTAGATCGCTTCTTTAAAAGGGAGCACAGGACCTTTAAATCTTCAAAAAATCAATTTTCAGATTTTTACACTTTATGAATATATAAACATTTCTGAACAAAATGAAAAAAACTGCTTTGTAAAATTTGCATTGTTTCTTGAGTTATGAAAGTTTTATATCGGATAGTGTACCAGCGACGCTCGTTTAAAAGGGACAAATATAGTGGTTGTTTACATTTTGGTTACCCTGTGTACGAGCTCATATTTTCATTATTTTACACAGAAATATTTAATACTGTTTTTTTTTTTTTTAATTTCCTTTTCGTGTAGCGAAGCGAAAGAAGGATGGAATCTACTCAACTTCACTGCTGATAGTTTATTTACATAACAATTCTTATTTTCACGCTGAATCGAACGTTGTTTGAGTGTTTCTATTTCGGTCTTTCATGGCAAGTTTATTTTACTGAGTAAACGTTTATGTAAAGGATTTTGTTTTGAAATTCAAAAATGAATAATAATAACAAAAGAGCTTCAGGTCAACGACCAAAGAAAAGGAAAAGAAGTAATTTTTTTGGAATCAGTACACAAGAAGTAATGATAAAGATGCAAATGTCTCTGCATCAACAAAACAACTTCTAGATCATTTAGTAACAGCGAATCTGGTAACAGAGAATTTGAAGGGTATGCATTCATTGATAAAAGTTTATTATTTTCAGGGTTAGAAGAATACTTAAACTGTTATAGTTGCCATAACAAAATTAGTATTACTCCTGAAGTAGTATATTGTTTAACCACAAAAATAAATATTTCATGCTACTCTTGTGGATTACTAACATCTATAAGAAATTCAAAACTTGTAGGCGAAAAACAAAATGCTTCTGATTTAAAAAGAAGATTTACTTTAGCAATGAGGTGTATTGGGAAAGGATTGACAGAATCCAGAACATTTTGTGGAATTAAGGATCTACCAACACCTGTAACACAGAAGTCATATGACAAAATTGTAAGTCATATACATGCTGCTACACATAATATTGCAGAAAATAGTACGAAAATAGCAGCTGACGAAGAAATAAAAATGACTGGTTCTTCAGATTTGACCGTCAGCGGAGATGGCACGAGGAAAATCAGAGGACATTCTTAACGTTTCGGTGTAACTTTCGTTATTGGTGGTGAAATGGGTAAAGTTATTGATCGTTATGTTTCAAGTTCCTACTGCAAAAGTTATGAAACTGGAAAAAATATATCTTCAAAGGAAAGCTATTTGAAATGTAAAATAGAAAATAATAAAGTATACAATAAGAATCATTCAGGTTCATCTGCACAAATGGAAGTGAATGGTATGCTGACTATGTTTTCTCCATCCGAAGAAAAGTAGGGTGCTCGTTACGTGAATTATATAGGTGATGGAGATTGTAAAAGAATCACCCGTATAATAACCTTACGAAGAAACACCAGTATAATGTTCCAATTTCGAAGATAGAATGTGTTGGCCACATTCAAAAACGACTGGTTGTCTATTTGAGGAAACTAAAACAGGGATTAGAGGTAAAAGTAGACTTCTTCTTAGCCATCTGTCTAAAGGTCGACTTACAGTTGTGTTGATAGATCAGCTTACAACATATTATGGTAATGTCATTAGGAAGCATTCTGATAGTTACCATGATATGCTAAAGGCTATATTGGCTATCTGGTACCATAAACGTTCAAATGATGAGGAAGTAACTCAAGACTTTTGCCCCAATGGTGTTGATTCTTGGTGCGCATACAAAAGAGCTGTTGTAAATGGCAGAAATGAAAACTTTAAGCACACAAAATCAGTTCCTTTAGCAGTTATGGATGCTATAAAAACAGTATTTAAAGATTTGTCGCACCCAGACTTGCTCAAAAGATGCACTGGTGGTCGAACACAAAATGTGAATGAGTCATTAAATTCATTGACCTGGACGTTTTGCGCAAAAAACAACAAGCAATAGTAGAAAAATTGTAAAAATTTCTGCAAATTTAGCAGTAGCCAACTTTAATGATGGAAAACAGGCAATGCTCTTCATCATGAAAGAATTAGACTGTATACCTGGATCTAACTGCTGAAGAAGTAAATAGAATTCGTATTAAATTCGCACAGAAACGAGCTCAGTCCAATACTTTAGAGGTTCGAATTACCAAAGGAAGGGGGAAAAAATGAAGCTGATGAGCTTTATAAACAAAACGAATGAGTAGTTTATGCTTCTGGTGCATTTTAAATTTGTTTTTGAAAATATAAATTAGAGATTGCATCTTTAAATTGAATTTTCTCAAATTGGTAATTTTTAGGTTTGCGCGCAGTCTTATTTTCTAATCATATATGCTATACCTATAAAAATGTAACTGTGGATGCTACTGTTGTTATTCTGCATGCTGAAACCAAAACATTTATACATATCAATATATATACATACACAGTCCAGTCACATTAATGTGACCACCACGTACTTTCCCTGTCAGAGTTAAATAACCAATCACAGAAGGCAGGTGGCAGCACAGTGCAGTTGAGCGCATATAAAGGGTGTGTGAGGGCTTCGGAAAACATTTCAATCGTTGGCGTAATGCAGAAACGAAGCGATTTATCCGACTTCCAAAAGGGCATGATCATTGGCTTTCGGGCCAAGGGTGGAAGCATTTCCGAAACGGCTGAGTTTGTGAACTGTTCGCGTGCCGCCGTGGTAAAAGTGTACCGTGCATGGCAAAATGGGACTGTCCAAAATCAGCGACGTGGCAAATGTGGTGCACCACGGGCCATAGATGACAGAGGCGAACGACGGTTGCGGAGATGCGTTCGGGCAGATAGACGGGCTACCGTTGAGCAACTGACCACCAAAATGAACCAAGGGGCTACCAAAAGTGTCTCCCAAAGTACTATTCAGCGAACATTGCTGCGTCTGGGCCTCCGAAGCAGACGCCTGGTTCGTGCACCTATGCTGACTGCTGTTCATCGACGGCGAAGGCTAGAATTTGCACGCCAGTACAGCAGCTGGACGTCCACTGAGTGGCGACAGGTTGCGTTTTCGGATGAATCGCGTTTTATGCTCCATCGGACAGATGGACGTTGGCGTATAAGGCGTGAAACCTCTGAAAGGAACCACCCTGCAACCATTGCCGGAACGGTCCAAGCTGGAGGCGGGAGCATTATGGTCTGGGGAATGTTTTCCTGGCATTCTCTAGGTTCACTGATCATTGTGGAAGGCACAATGGATCAATACAAGTACGCATCTGTCCTTGCGGACCATGTTCACCCCTACATGCGCATTGTTTTTCCTCAGGATGATGGCATCTTCCAGCAGGACAATGCGAGGTGCCATACAGCTGCCAGTGTACGTGCGTGGTTCGAAGAGCACCAGGATGAGTTTACCGTCCTCCCCTGGCCAGCAAACTCACCTGACTTAAACCCAATCGAGCATCTGTGGGACCATCTCGATCGAGTTGTTCGCGCCATGGATCCTCAACCGCGTAATCTGGCGCAGCTGGCCACGGCATTAGAGTCGGCATGGCTCAACATCCCAGGGAACACCTTCAGGGACCTATGTGACTCTCTTCCTGCACGTCTCGCAGCAGTCCGCTCTGCGAAAGGTGGTTATTCTGGCTTTTGACAGATGGTCACATTAATGTGACTGGACTGTGTATATTACCTTCAAAAAAGATAAAAAAATTACATATTTCATACATACATACCTTCAAAAAAGATAAAAAATTACATATTTTTAAAATAAAGAATCTTTTTTCTAATTTTTTTTCAAATTTAAGATTCATTTTATAATATATTTTGGTTTTACATTAGAGGTTAATGTATTTCGAATACATTTTTAACAAAAATTGTTTTCTACATGCAATACTTTCAAATTTATGATGCGCGCAACATTTGATGATTTTATTTACATGTCTCTTATGTATATTTTTCAACTTCAATTTACAAATTATTTATTTATTTACAATTTTCATTTCATATATAGTATAATAAGGCATATTTATTTAAGGTATAAAGTAAAAAAAAGTATTGTCTTTTAATCATATGAGTTTTTGTGTTTCGAGTTTGATGATTTTTATGATCGTTTCGACGACCCCAAAGGTTCTGTGCCCCCTTTTAAAATAAAACTTCTTTTTTTCTTACTATTTGCGAATTTTTACCTACTATTTACTAAATAAGCTTAAACACACATCCAAATGTTATGGAATAACAATATGGAAATTTTCAGATGGCGTTTACTGTCATTTAAAAGTTTGTATCTCATATAAATAAAAAATTAATTGTCATTTGTAATCTCGTGAATTTTGTGAAGTAACTTTCAGTATGATACGAACAAGTGCGATATATAATATCTTGTAAAATAATCTAATCTAATCTTCAGGATACTGATCAAGAACACATACAATCTTAACATCACAAAGGCAAAGGAACACTATAATTCAGGATTTTACTTTTAAGTTTATTCAAGACAAACACTAATTCAACTGGCGCTGCCAGATCCAAAGACAAGTTATATCACCGGAAAGATTTACGCCCACTTTGGCGATTAACATAAATTTCAACATAAAAATTTCTTACATCTTGAATAAGGAATGGAGATCGATGAATGGAGTATTGAGTTCCTGAAGTTGTTCAGACGATCAGCACTTATTGAGTTGCATGCGACAAGCGTACGAGAATACCACACAGAATGGGTTATAACGCCATCATTGACCAGTGAGGTGACCGATTATCGTTGCTTAATAATTGAAACAGTGATAACTGCCAAAGAATTTCGAGGCCAGTAGATAAAAAGAATGCATGGAATGGCATCCATATTTAATATCGGAGTTACCAAAAGGTAATCTATAAGATAAGGGCTGTGAAATTTAACATAAGACATACTTGGTTTTACTTGTATAGAAGTTTAATTTAATGTCGTTCAGTACCTTGTAAGATTTACATTATGTTAATTAACAGTTATTTTAAGTTTTGTATCTTTCCTATCTTATTCTAATTTCAGCTTACAATTTCCTGCCAGAATGTTATTTCAGAAACGCAGATAATGCAAATGAGAAAGAGTACTATTTAAGTCGTGACTTAACCGACTTCAAGAGAGAGAGAGTCTGATTCCAGACTAGCGCGCATTTGCCTTCTGGCTACGTCTCTCTTAGCTTATTACGCTCGGCCATATCTTAGGCCCTTGCTAGGCTTCGCCGATTTAATTAATACTTAGGGACCAACTAGTTAGACTTTGATAGCTTCGGATATATCCTTTAAGAGCTTTAGTTAAGCTAATTTTAGTTCAAATTATTAGTATTTAAGTTCAAGCTCGAGTGGCGACTTTATGCAAAGTTCCAAGTCGGAACTGATTGTAAATATACTGAGTAATAAAGGATTTTAAACCCTCCTTAAGCCTCACGTGTTCTGTTCGCACTTAAGCGATTATTCGCTTGTTAAGTGTTCGTGGGGTTTGATGTTAGAACTAAAGATTTAAAGAGGAAACCTCACAACCTGTTATACTGACAAGCAAGTTCTCGCTCCGGTCTAAATTCAAACGGCAAAGTCTTATGGAGGTTAACATAACCTTTCTGTTAAACTCTTAAAATTAACAGAAGGCGCTACTTTTGCTACCGAATAAATTACTCCATGTACGGCCATTTAAAATAATAAAACAAAGTTTTAACTGAAGTAGCGTAATCTGGTACTACGCATAGAATAGTCTACTTAAGCTGGCTCAATTAACAGCAAGCATTTGAGTCGGCTGGCAAAATGGCTCAGTAATAGAATAAACTAGCAGAGCTGGCGATAAGACGTGAACTCTAAGCAAGTATGCCAGAACCCTCTATCTCTAGAATAGTGAAACCTTTTACATAAGTACTCTACAACTGATAATTACGGAAAGAACAAGATATGGTAGAGTTTCAAGGCATAATAATTGGTTAAATAATATAACTACAGACATAGCTAAATGCTTTTATTAACAGACGTCTTCGGGAATGGCGCCTCTCATTAACTTTTGAACATTGTATTTAGACCTAAAGAACTGGAAAAAAAATAACTTGGCATGCTGAGCTGTTGTTAGAAGCTAATAGTGTGGCTTTGCTAATACTTAGTCCCTATGAAGACATGAAACTAAGTTGCCAAAAAACGTCTTTTGAAAGCAAATGATGCCTCCATAAACATATGGGTGTGTTTTGTTAGCATAATTTGAATTCTTTGCAAAATATGCCATTAAATGGAAGTTGGTATATTGTATTAACTGGTGGCCATTTGCAGCCTTTCATGGATTTCAGGGACACGAAGAAACGATAGTACTTTCCAGAGTGACAATGAGCCATGTATGTTTAATCTCTTTGGCATAGATTCAAGTAGACGTTTTTGTTATTTACGGCCTAATTTATTTCCATTTTTCTCCTAACTTCAGTTGACTACTAACTTCAGTTGCTCTTTTAAAGAAATGTTTTGTTTTCAGATTTTATTTTCTATTTCTTGCGAATATTTTCTAAAAAGTTCAAATCTGAGTATGTGAAGGTATTTTGCTCATTTCAAAACAATTAAGCAGCAGCCAGTGGCGCACGTTCACAACGCTATGCATTATTCGTAAAGCTTAAAGCTATTTCAAATGTAAAGTTTTGCCCTGAAGATTTCAAAATTCATTTTAGAGTGTTTATAATGATTCATTATACCATGCATTGCATAATATTGATTTATTATACAATAAATCAATATAATGAGAAAATTTTAAGATTGTGATTTCATTTGGCAGTACGCATAACCAGATCAGTACGCCTCTTCCGTCATGTTAAGTTGACTGTTAGAACTAATCTGGTTGTCATGACTACATATAAACAAATCATTTCTGTATAGGTGCCATTTAAAGTTAACACATTCATGATTTAAAAATATTCAGTGCAATTTGCATTCATAAGTAAACAATTTTGTGTGAATGGTGCGACAATATAGTGATAATGTAGACAGAAGTGGAACCTAATATAAATACATATACATACTAAAAACTGTGTACATTGCGTTATTATGACAAATTACACCTAGCGATAATGTAATTTTAGGCCATTGTATTCTAGTAAAGAAAACAGACAAATTAAGTAAAGTTAAAAATTTAAAGTTTATTAAGAAGGTTCATTCATTGATTTAAGTTACATGATGGAATACAACATATGGCGGCAAGATTGGGCCCACAATATTTACCTTGAACTTTCATATACTAACACTATGTTAGCTGCAAATGGTAAAACTAAAATGAATATAATTAAAAATATAAAAAAAAAGTGGTCAACACCGGAGACATTTTTATCGAATTGACCTTTTGACAAAACAGTGTTTCTATTCAAATGAATTACTCTTACAAAAATAAGGCAGGTAACAAAACCTTAGTAAAACCGGCGGATACAGGGCGAGTAAAGGTTGAACAGTATTATATTTAAGTATAACAATTTGCATAATTACACACAGTTTCATCACTCGACTACAAGGCTTTAATTATTAGTCCAAAGGGATTTAGTCCCGAAGGACTATTACTTTCGTTTTGCGATTTTGCGTTGATTCACTCTGAATGCCCGATTCACTTTTCAAATTGTTGCCACTAAATGTTATCGCTCTGCATTAAAGTTTTAAAAATGAAAAATCTGCATAAATGTATGCATGTTTTTTTTTTGTTTTTTTGACGTAGCTTTCTCTTCAAAAATCACCTGCGTGCGTTGCACGGGAAAATAAAAAGGAATTTTAATTACAGTTCTAAATAAATAGCCAAATAAATGCGAAATTCGAAACAATATTCTCTAAAACTTTAACGAATTTTTCATTAACAAACTCAAAGATTTCAAAGCCAGCAATACCAACGTTGTACAGAAAAACATTTTTATCTCCAGCGCGTGAGAGCGTGTACCGAAATTTCTAAAGATATGCTCAATTTAAAATTATTTTGCGATATTGCTGTTGAACTGAATTTTATGGTTTAAGTGCGAAGAACATGGTATTTAACAAATAAAGGTAACACACAAAATGTTAAATAAACGTCCCTTTGGACGTAATTTAAAATCTGAAACATTTCAGATTTTTTTTTATATATTATAAGACTTACAAATAATGACCGTTTATTTATTAGCGTTGTAACGTTTCCGAGCTTTTATGGAAAAATAGCAAGACAGGATTGTCTTTTTAAAATTTATTTAAAACTCAACAACAAATTCATTCGTGATTAAATAATGGATGAATAGCGTAAACCGTTACATTGCTATATCTTACAGAAGGGAAAAAGCGAGTTTCCCACAGAGTTCTCTGACTACATGTCCATTCAGCTCCACTGCTTCGTCTCTTCTCACAAAAGAGCAGCGAACAGCCGTGAACAAGTCGGCATCATAAAAGCATTAGGGGATAAAGACCCATTAGCCTTCAGGACATTCTTCCTGGCCGAATCGCTTACACCCTGGCTCTAAAAATGAGTTTCTTTAAGTTAGTTCGAAACAAGAAGTCTCTAATAATATCCAGCTGGTTATTTTCCTAATGATTCATTTGCTGTTACAGTTTGTCACAGCTTCCTTCCCTCCCCGAGGGGGGGTCTTCTGGACCATAATTACCACCATTAGAGTTCACCATATTGTTAATAAAATAAATTATAGTAAACACACATTTTTACATCAAACAGGTGTAAGTACCATGGATTAAACATGAAATTATATTGAGGGCAGTGTACAAATAATATAACATACTTAGTGTACAAAAAATACTAATGACTAATTACATTCAGACAAAACAGAGCTTACCCCTTTTTAGACAAATATTACACAATATGCATTCTTTTACTTATATAGATTTACAGAAGAACCATACAAGACAGTAAAAAATATAAAATCAATATAATATCAAGTTTTTCGGCTTAGAGCATCAGCATTTTTATTGAGTTTCCCCGAACGATGAATAATTGTGAAATTGTATGGCTGAAGAGCCAGAGCCCAACGCATTAAGCGAGGATTATTACTGGCATTAGTTCGTAACCAAGTTAGAGGATTATGATCAGTTTGCACAATAAAGTCTTGCCCGTCTAGATAATAGTGAAGTTTCTTTATACCAAACACTATGCTGGCGCATTCCTTTTCAGTGGTGCAGTACTTTTTCTCTACCTCGGAGAATTTCTTGCTCAGAAATATAATGGGATGTTCTTCTCCGTTACTAGTGAGCTGTGTTAATACAACTCCCATACCATAATCAGATGCGTCGGTTTGTAGAATAAAGGGAAGAGTAAAATCGGGTGCATATAAAACTGGGTAACTTGTTAATTTCTCTTTTAATTCCGTGAAAGCCCTTTCGCTCTCAGCATTCCACAGAATATCACCCTTTACTGATTTTCCTTTTAAAAGATCCGTCAACGGAGCGGCGATTGCTGAGTACATCGGAATATAACGGCTATAGTAGCCCGCTAATCCCAGAAATGCTCTTATATCCGTTTTAGTCTTGGGTGTTGGGAAATCTCTTATAGCTTTGGTCTTAATTTCCGACGGTTTCCGGTACCCTTGGCCTACAACATGGCCCAAATAAAGGACATGTTTTTGAGCAAAACGACATTTTGAAGGTTTAATGGTCAATTTCGCTCTACTTATACGTTTCAGCACAATTTCCAGATGCTTGAGATGACATTCCCAGGTTTTTGAAAAAATAGCCACATCATCCAGGTAGGGAACTGCAAATTCTTCGCATCCATTTAATACCTCTTGCATCATCTTGGAAAAAAAATAAGGAGCGTTTTTTAAACCAAAACTTAACCGTAATGGCCTGTAAGTGCCGAAACTGGTTACAAATGCGGCATATCTTTGAGCATTAGGGCTTAAGGGTATTTGCCAATATCCCTTAGCTAAATCTATAACCGTGATATATTTTGCAGAAGCAACTTCTTCTACCCGTTCTTCTATATTGGGTAAGGGATAGAACTGGGTACGTGTGATTTCGTTTAATCGTCGGTAATCCACACAAGGTCGAGGGTCCTTATTTGGAGCTTCTACGAGAATCATAGGAGAAGTGTAGTCTGATTCCCCCACCTCAATAATTTTTAGGTCAAGCATTCGTTGAATTTCTCTTTTTAAAATTTCATTTTGTCGATGTGACATTCGATACGGCTTAGATCGTACCGGCTTATTACTGATAACTTCAATATCATGTTCTACGAGGTCTGTCATTCCCGGCTCGTTAGAAAAACTTTGCGAATATTTATTTAATAACCTCTGCAATTGATCTCTTTGAGTAGGTTCTAATAATTCTTCCAAATTGCTACTTTTAATAACCTCAGAATAATCGTAAACGTTTGGATTTGTATCAATATTAGGAAAATCTATTTCAGTCTCAATCTGGTCAGAACCCTCTTCGCTACAAGACAGGTAATTAATTACCTCAGGTCTTTTATAATATGGCTTTAACATATTGATATGATAAATTTGGGATCTTTCTTTTTTCCCCGGTAAGGATACGATATAATTTGTTTCGGATACTTTATTTTCAACTTTGCCCGGTCCTGTCCATTGAACCGAAAGTTTATTTGCCTTAGAAGTGGCCAAAATTAAAACCAGATCACCTTCTTTAAATTCTCTTTTTATGGCATTTTTATCATACCATTTTTTTCTCCTGAGTTGTTGATCTTGCATTTTCTCAACTGCCAACTCTTGACACTTTTTTAAGCGATTTATGAGTCTAAAAACATACTCGGTTACTGGTTGTTCCTCCTCTGGTGAATCCGTCCAATGTTCGTATAACAACGTTTCTGGAGTACGCAAATTTTTTCCGTGGACAAGTTCCGCAGGTGTGAAACCCGTGCTTTCATGCGTCACAGTTCTTAAAGCAAGAAGAGCCGCCGGTAGCACCTGTTCCCAATCAGAATCAGCCTCCAAACATAAAACTCGTAATATTCTTTTTATAGTACGATGAAATCTCTCCACTGGATTAGACTGAGGGTGGTGTACCGAACTATGACTAACTTTGATACCGAAACGTTCAAAAAATTCTGTGGTCAGATTGCTCATAAATGAAGTTCCTTGATCGCACTGAATCTCTTTAGGGAATCCCATTCTGCTGAAAAGATTTAACAACGCATCCACTATTGTAACCGAAGTTATATCTTCGATTGGAAGAGCCTCTGGATATTTTGATGCTACACATATAGCAGTTAGTATATATTTGTTTCCTTTAGATGTGGTTGGCAAGGGTCCACAAGTATCTATGTTTATTTTTGAAAATACTTCCGATATCACAGGGACTAATTTCAGAGGCGCTTTTTTTCTATCGTTAGATTTCCCCACTCTTTGGCAAGGATCACAAGTTCGAATATAAGTTTCCATATCTTGATAACATTTGGGCCAAAAAAAATATCTAGCTAGATTATCTTTGGATTTAGTTACGCCCAAATGTCCGGACACTTGTTCATGACATAAACTCAATATCTTTTCCCGACAAGTTTCAGGAATGACCAATAATTTCCGTACATTTCCTAAACGATCTTCTTGACACTTATACAGCAGCCCCTTTTCTATCTTGTAAATATTTGTCGAAGAGTTATTTTGAGAGTCTCTTGTCGCTATGTCAAAAAGCGGCTTTAAATCTTCACTCTGTTGCTGTAATTGAAGGAATTTAGTCTTGCTTATTGAAAGTAGAGGAGGTAGGTCATTGAACTCCGAAACGGGCAGGAGCGACTTTCTGTCTTCCTGTTCTTCTTGTTCCGTCCCCTGGGAAGTATAATCGTTCGCGAGGGAGGGAAAACTCGGTAGGGGTACAATATTCGTATGCTCACCCCTTTCTTTTGCTGCTTGAAGGCCTTTCTCTTCGCTATTGATCATTTGTCGGCGTTTCTGAGCCCGCGTCTCCACTGCGTTAACTTGGAAAAAGTATTCCTTATTTTGATTTTTTCCTAATTTTGCAGCCGTCCGATTCCCTAATATATAACGTCCTTGATCAAGCTCATTTCGTATGACTGCGGCCTTTGTTAATATTCGTCCAAATTCTGCTTCTATTTCAACATGTGCTAGGGGAAGACATATAGGTGATTCATCGAACGGTTGTTTTACCCAAACAGTTTCTCCTGTTAACATTGAAGGGGTAATGTATTTTTTACAGATCACATCAATGGATGCTCCAGAATCCCGTAATACAGGAAGATCGAACCCGTTAACCTTAGCCATTGTAGTGTATGGCGCTAAATAATCTTCTTCATTCTCTTGTACCCTGTTAACAACAGCCGTAGATTTAAAGTCTTTCTGAGCTTTCGGACACTGCGGCCTCAAGTGATCGATTGAGCCACAAGTATAGCACTTAAGAGGTTTACGTACTTCAAAATGACGCTCATCTTGATTTCGAAAAGTTTCTGTTTTTTTCGAAACTTTTTCCCCAGCCTGTTTATACCTTGGCGAATCTCTGAAATTAGGCTGATTTTTATTTCTCTTTTGCGACTCCGAACCATGAACTGGAGAGACCTTTTTCCGGTATTCACGTACGTTTTCATAATCTTCTAACAACTCGGCTAATTTATTTGGGGACGTTATCTTGGACCATTCATCAATAAAATGCTGGCGCACTTCGAAATTTACGCGACGCTTCATTTGATCCGTTATCATCAGGTCTTTTAAAAGTTCAAAATCATTAATTTCCAAGCCCGAGATCCATTCTTCAAAATAATTTCTTAATTCAAATGCGAAATCCCTCCAAGTGGTTTGAGCGTTTTTTTGGGTTTGCGAGAATTTGATTCTAAATTTTTCTGGGCTCAGTTTAAACCTTTTAAGAAGTATCCCTTTTATGTAAGCATAGTCATAAGCCTGTTCTTCTGGCTCTCGCATAATCAGCTGAACTATCTCTGTTGGCAAAAGTGTTAATAAAACAGAAACCCATTCTGATTGGTTTAGATTCGCCCTCTTTGCTTGGCGCTCAAACATGACTAGGTACAAACTAACATCATTCTCTTCGGGATCAAATTTTTGGATCATTTTTTGAAGTTCAAAATGGTTTCTTCTAGGCATACTTTCTTCCTTCCCATCAATTAGATCCTTAACTTTAGCGGCCTCCAATTTCATTTTGGTTATCTCGAATTCTCTTTCTTCTCTCCTAATTCTCTCTTGCCTCTCTTCGTCTTCTTTCCTAATTCTTTCTTGCCTCTCTTCGTCTTCTTTCTCGAGTCTCACTGACGTGATATTTTCCAACAGACTTTTAACTAGTTCCTCCTCGTAGGCTTCATTTCCCATAATCAGCTGTCTTAATTCTAATATCCTAAGCTGGGGTCCAACCTTTTCCCCTAACTCTTCAGCCAAGGATTTAAGGTCCTCTTTTCTAGCTTTTGCTAAGAATGCCATGATATACCCTCAACTTATACTCTAAATCTAATGAATCTCTCTCTCTCTCTATATATATATATATATATATATTTGATATAGAACTAAAATTTACAATTCTGAGGCTCAAAATTTAACTCTTAATTTTTTTCAGAACAATTTCTGGTATTCTAAACATACATTCAAGACAATTTACACTATACTGTGAACAGGATGCACTCAGTTGCAATTAGTTAAATTGAGAATTTAAGATAATACAATATGCTTTAGATAATACAATATTCACATTCAGATCATCAAAACTTTCATAGTATATTAAGGTATGCATTCAAAAGTAAATTAAAGTAAACGTATAAATACTCATAAATATCAATACAACCACAGTTTGAACGTAAGATATTAGTGATTTCTAAACTTTCTGTTAACACTTTCAACTGAAAATTTTCACTTCTCATAATTCTTACACAAAATGATAATTCATATTCTGTACTGAAAATCAAATAAACAACAGTTTAATTTTAAGCTACCAAGATTTACTTATCTTCATTTTTAACACAATGAACTGAAAATTTTTGGAATTATAATTCTTACGTACTTATATTTCTTACATGAAATACATTCTTACAAACTTATAATTCTTACATACCATAACAGTTTACATTTACTTCTAATAATTATAACGTTCAAGACGACTTAGAATTGATAATTCAGAATACCCTCTAAAAGATAGAATCTTTAGAAATATTACAATTTTACTCTTCAATTATAGAAGCATAATAGTAGCAAAACTCACAACAATTCACTCTATTAATACAACTTCAAATTCTTAAGATATTATTTAATTATAATTCCTGAATTCAAATTTCTAAATTTATACCTAAATTCTTAAATATATTTTCTTATCTGAAACATAAATATCAATCAACGCATTTGCAAGCTTCAACGAAACCAATATTTGTTAGAAAACATTTACCTGAAGTGACATAAATGACACAATAGAAATACTATAACTAATAACCTCACTGCCTCAATATAAAAAATCCAAGGTACTTACCCGCCTGGACTGTAGAGTTGAAATTCTGATTGAAGCCTGGAACATGAAAGTGTTGAATCTCACAACTTAATTCTTTTATTGGACGCTGAAGGCACATGCACTAAATTACCACACAAACGTATATCACCACACTACACTTTCCGGACACTGATAGTCCTACAACTTAAAGATGCTGAAAATCTTCGGACAAAGGCTGTCCCACTAAACTTCAAGCGAATTGAATTTCGGATCCTGGTGGTCCTCTCTTTCAGCCGGACTGACGTCTGGAATCTTCTTTAGAAAAACACAAAGCTGAATTTCGGAGCCTGACGGTCCTTTCTTTCTTCCGGACTGGCGTCTGGAATCTTCTTTATAAATCACAAAGTTGATTTTCGGAGCCTGACGGTCCTTTCGTTCTCCCGGACTGATGTCTGGAACTTAAAAACACAGAGCTGAAGTTCGGAGCCTGACGGTCCTCTCTTTCTCCCGAACTGACGTCTGTATTCTTTCTTTGTTAAGCACAAGAGTTCTCGTTCAATGATCAAACTAAAACTGCTTCGTGGATTTTCATCATACCTGCTGCCACCAAATTATTATAGCTGTAACGTTTCCGAGCTTTTATGGAAAAATAGCAAGACAGGATTGTCTTTTTAAAATTTATTTAAAACTCAACAACAAATTCATTCGTGATTAAATAATGGATGAATAGCGTAAACCGTTACATTGCTATATCTTACAGAAGGGAAAAAGCGAGTTTCCCACAGAGTTCTCTGACTACATGTCCATTCAGCTCCACTGCTTCGTCTCTTCTCACAAAAGAGCAGCGAACAGTGAACAAGTCTACATGTCCATTCAGCTCCACTGCTTCGTCTCTTCTCACAAAAGAGCAGCGAACAGCCGTGAACAAGTCGGCATCATAAAAGCATTAGGGGATAAAGACCCATTAGCCTTCAGGACATTCTTCCTGGCCGAATCGCTTACACCCTGGCTCTAAAAATGAGTTTCTTTAAGTTAGTCCGAAACAGGAAGTCTCTAATAATATCCAGCTGGTTATTTTCCTAATGATTCATTTGCTGTTACAGTTTGTCACAGCGTTCTTTTTTCAAACAGAGCAATTACGATATATTGGCAATTATTAGTCCTGTTATAAGAACTTCAATATAGCAATTTGCTTTAAACATATGGAGTAATGGTAAATAACAAAAGGTTACCGCCACTGTGAAGTGAAAGAGAGGGAGGTTCAGTCGGCATATTTTCATCTAGTGTAGATTATACAGAAGTCAGACAAAAATTAAGAAGAAATACAAGAAAAACATTAGATTAGTCGTGAAGTTTATTTTTTGGAAATGATGTTCGTCTTCGGCCGGACTTCGGATCATCTAGAGGGGGCGTCACCACTGCCATTGACTTTTGCCATTTCGCCCAAGCAAATTATCTTCTCACTCGCACAACAGCCGATCACCTGGCTTGCCGGTCCAAACTTCGGTGGGTTTCTGCTTTTCTGTCTGCGTTTCAGCTTCCAAGATCTAGCTGCTCGACCCCCCCCCCCTGCCCCCCCCCCCCGCTCAGACGTTTTTCTTCACTTGGCGAGAACCTCGAACATGGCAAAGAACGAGAAAGAACGGTTGCTCAGTTCCAGCAATCTTTTGAGCGACGAACCTGTGTTTCTCCGGGAGGGTGTAGGTCTTCCGGCTTCCAGAACTTGTCTTTTTTCGCACAATTTTCAATGCAACACTTCAAGACTACCCCGAGAGGTCAACCATGCCTTTGCCAAAAGGCGACGTAAACAAAATAACTCCCGCTGGCCTCGCCTGCACTCCAGCAGGGTGCAAATCTAACACAGGATAAGGCTGAACGGCCAGACTTTTCAACCTTAATAAGCTCACTCCGTAATACAATTGCATGTAAAAGAATTCTGCCAATGAATGGTGCAGAATATGCAACTAAGCACATATGGTAAACCGTTTGACTACGATAATGTCACTTTTAAGTGAAGGGACGCTGTTTACCAGAGATAAGAAAATAGCTTTTTAACAAATTCTGTAAATAGGAATGTTTTCCGTTATATCAGCTTGTTGAAAAATAGTGTTAACAATTAGTACTGAAATTAAATTCTATTACATAAACTTTTTCATTACCAGTAATCAAATTCTACGTACTGAATTTTAATTCAGTACTTGAAGTTTCAATTCATTCAAATGTATATGTTTTCATTACAACTATCAAAATACTAAAGCTACATAGCTATTCGAAAAAGTTCATTTCTAAAAATTTCGAAACTTCATTTCTAAAAATAAAGTTTCTTCATTACATCAGACATCATTCGAAATTGCACCACCTGATTCAAAAGATATGGATTCGTAACTTTACCAGAAAGAGGGGTAAAAAATGAAAATGGAAATTAAAATTTACACACCAAACTAGTGAAACGAAACAGAAAAACTTTGAAATTTAAAAGTTAAATAACCTTAAGTGTCAAACCAAAACAACTTCAAACAAGACGGAAAATAAAACCAAATGAACTAGCTTTTAAGTTTTTCAATCAAAAATTAAAAGTTAAAACCAAACCTCACCTTTTAAAGAATAATAAGATTAACAGTAACAAACTTAAATTTGAAGTTAATTCAGCTTAAACAAATCAACTTACAACTACTACTTTAAACTGAACAAAAAAAAATCAAATTACTAAAAAATTAAATTACTTGTTATCAAAATTAAGAAACAATATTGCGAATAATCAAAATTAAGAAACAATATTACGGATAATCAGAATTAAGAAACAATATTACATAACATGGTTTAGGAATTTTTCTTTGGGTTTTCTCTATGTTATAAACAATACTGTTTATAAAAGGTTAGTAATACTATTTACTCAGGTGTTCAAATTATTTATTTCGCGTAATAAATTCTTGAAGAAGAAAGCTGAAGGTTTTAAGTTTCATTGACGTAGAATGCTTCCTTGCCAACTATACGTATACTTTATTATTAGTTTAGTAAGCTTAGGGCTCATTGGTACTTATTGCGATTGAAAATGTTCCGTTGCAACTCTGAGAATACTTTGCGTTTAATTAATTTTAATATTGCTGACAATTTTTGCGTGTCGTTCTAGAAGACAACTCTGATAACCCCTCGAACGATACAAAAAGAAAATGCTCTTCATTTTGAATTCTGCTGTACTGAATATCCCAAACAGAAGTATATCCAGATCATATATGAGTACAATACTACTTTTATTGGCGTATGGATAACACGGGTAACATTACATGTGACACATGTATATGTAATTTTATTACAGAAAAAGTTGAAACTGGTCTCTTGCCGATTATACTCACAGGTCAGCCCTTCTAAGCACATTCACCAGTTTACCAGCTTTTTCAAATTTATGTATTGTAGCCTTGACAATTTATCTTTAAACTCATCTTCAAAATTTTTAATGGGGTTACGCTTTGCATATAACTCTAGGGCAACAAAACTGCTGCTTTTGTTTTAATACCATCTTTATGTACTATAAATATTCTTCACTCACTTGCGAGCACATGCCTCGTGTCCCTCCCTGGCCTTAAAAGGCCATCAGCAAGTTTCCTTTAGTACTACTACTTTGGAATTTAGAAACACATAGACGACTATAAAAAATAACATGTCACTAAAATATAAAAACAATTCAAAGCATTTTGGTGCAGTTTGGACATATTACTTGGATCACTCTACAGTTTGAATAAAGCTTCTTAATTAAGGTATATCTCCCACATTCTTAGCGTGCCTTCGTGGTGTAATGGTCAGCACACTGAGCCGGTATTCAGAGGTCCGTGGTTCGATCCCCGGCGAAGGCATTGCATATTTTTCATCTCTCTTGTTCCAAAAAAATACCTAATGTCTCTACAGTGGCGCCCGAACTAAAAAAGGGTTGTGGATGATGACTCTCCACACCCAGGATTTGGCGACTAGGTCCCCTAAAACCCTAGTCGCCCTTTAAAAAGGGGAGTATATAAGTATCTCCCACTATTTAAGGTATATCTCCCACATTCTTAGCGTGCCTTCGTGGTGTAATGGTCAGCACACTGAGCCGGTATTCAGAGGTCCGTGGTTCGATCCCCGGCGAAGGCATTGCATATTTTTCATCTCTCTTGTTCCAAAAAAATACCTAATGTCTCTACAAATTAGAAAATATGAAATACTTGAAAGCAAATATTTCAGCAAATTTTCTAATATATGGCTCTTTTTCTAAACTCAAAGTAGAAATTATTGTACTAATTTTCACCAATTCATAATCATACCTGCTTTCTCGAAATGGCCGTAATTACGACGCAAAAAATTACGCAATACTAAGAAACTTTAATTAAGAATGACCTTTTAGTTAAATAATAATTCTTAAATAATTTTATTAAAAATATTTAAGAAATATTAAGAATACTGAGAAGAAGAAGTTCTTCTAGGTTTACTGCAAATTTCAAAGAGAAGTTATGGGGTCAAATGTGATGATCTCAAACTGATTTATAATCAGGTTATTGTACCACTCATTTCCTATGCCTTAAGAGATCGAAGGAATTCTTTAAGGAAGAAAATTAACTGAAAACTTCTTAGAAGAGTTCAAAGAAGATTTCTCCTCGCATTATTCGTGGTTACAAGACTGTTAGTTATGAGGCAGCATTTGTTATCTTTGGTCTTCTGCCTATTGATTTAATGATCTTAAGTTATCTGGATGTTAGAGATAGACTTCTTATTGACAACCTTTGCGATCTCTTGAATGTATCCTTTCTTTTTCAGATTTACCTCACCCTTCAGACAGAAACCCTGTCACAGTTGTTACTTATGAGATAATAGTGTTTTCCAAGAATATAGTATTAGTTGTTTCACAGATTGCAGTAAGTTAAATGGAAGGGTTGGCCTTGCATTTGTTATTTATGAAGATGGCAGGGATATTAAATATAGGATATCAGATGTATGTTCTGTTTTTCAAGCCGAGCTTCTGACCTTAAATCTTGCTGTTAAATGGATACAAAACTCTTGTCATAAAAATGAGACGTTTAAATATCTTATTGCCACAGATTCACTTCCTTCTCTCTCTATCTACGTGATATATTATCAATTGAAAAACTGGTCGCGCAAATTCACTCTATATTCCATGCGATTGGATATACTGCAGATTTTTTTTTTACCTACGTTCGCGGCCACAGTGGTATTCCCGGTAATGAGAAGGCTTAACCAGTTGGCTAAGCAAACGACCTATCGTGATATTGATTTAATGTTGTCTGCTACCAAGTCTTATTGAAAGTATATGGCATGGGAGGAAGGAAACTGTGTTTGATTGGGATGCTGGAATATCTTGCTTCTTCGAAGGCCTAATGGAAAAAGGGATTTTTTCTAAGTGTTCTTCAACGACTTATATGTAAGCATTTTCATCCGGATTATAAACTAAGTCAGATTTTGACCGGTCATGGGAATTTTGGAACTCACTTACTTCGTTTCAATATTGTTACTAGTAGACTCTGTGCTTGCAGCGGTGCTGTGGAAGATGTGGAACATATATAAGGTATTTCTCCCGCCTTCTTCGCATGCCTTCGCGGTGTAGGGGTCAGCACGCTCGACGCATATTCGAGAAGTCCGTGGTTTGAGTCCCCGCGAAGTCGTTGCTCATTTTTCATCTCTCCTGCTTATAAATTATCTAATGTCTCTACACGCATTTTATTGCATTGTAGGTTGCATGCGATTGCCAGAGGTGCATTTAAAATGAGTTTAGGGTAGCTCTCTATTTGGTGGCCACCTGTTTTCTATGGTCTTGTTAGGAGTTCCGATGTTTTTGATGTCTTGCGCGATTTTATTTATTCTTTGAACTTTTAGTATTATTGTTTATATGATTAGATTTTTATCTTTTATCTGTCATTGTATTATTTACATTTTGTCTGTGTATAATTCCATTATGTATTGATGTTTTCTTCTGTTGGTATACTATTTTGTTTTGTATCAGCATTATTTTTTAATAGTATTTCATTTTTATTATTATTGCATGTTTAAGTTTGTTTATTTTCTTTTATATGAGTATTAATATTGTTTAATCATTCAGGGTATATTTTAGTATTTTTATAATAACAGTATTTGTATTTTTTACATAAATTTCTTTGTTTTCTCCAGGCCTAGATTTTATGTTTTTATTTTTGAATTCCTTGCACTGTGAGTTTTTACTTAACATGTAAGCCTCGTAGAACATGCGAAATTTTGTATCTGTTTTCTTAATTACAAAAATAGCCAAAAAAAAACTTAAGTGTCAAACGTACTGCATTTATTGCCAGTGATTTAATTTGCAGTCTAAGTCGTGTTCAAAGAGCGTATTGTCTTCAGCTGTGTTTAAATACTCAACAGGGACATATATTATTTTCCAAAATGAGAAAAATAATAATTATTAATTTTAAAGATGAATATTTTAATTTTCGAAAATATTTATTGTAAAAGGAAGGTTATATAGGTAGGTTATACTTTGAAAATTGCATTTTATTTTTATGAATTTAAACTTATAATCTTATTTTCAGACATTAAAAATTGTCCAATGATATTTAAAAGACTGTATTTGGTCCGCCATAAAAGGACATCTGTACAGTTGTAGAGACATTAGGTTATTACGAAGCAGGAGAGGTGAAAAATAAGCAACGCCTTCGCCGGGAATCGAACCACGAACCTCTCGGTTACGCGTCGAGCATGCAGATCACTACACCACGAAGGCATACGAAGAAGGCGGTAGAAATACCTTACACAGTCAGAATTTTAAACATTCGTTCAAGTTGCCATTCGAATTAATTTTTTTCTACTTTGTAATACTTCTGTATAGAATATTCATGTAAGGGTTTCACCTTCTATTACAATCAAAAGATGACTGACTTTTATCTCGGAAACAGTTCTAAGGAGTGTTAATCAAATCTTACATATTTTTGTAAATTGCTTAAAACAAAATGGATTTTAATTTTTGTTCAAGCAAAATTAGGCTTAATTATCATTTTTGATGATGATATAGTTTAAGGAGAACTTCAACTTAGAAATGTACCTCAGTTTAATTCTAGATAACTGTTAAAAATGCACTCATGTCCATAAATTAAGGATAATTCGGAGTCACGCGGAAATTGAACTCTAAAATAAATATATCACCTGTAAAATCACTACACACATCTTCAAGAATCATATGCAAATTTCAGGAAGTAACCAGATGACACCGATGGTACGTCACAATGACGAGAGTGTAAGAGAGTGATATATAAGGAATACAGGCAAAGTAGTAAAATCGTTCGCAGGCGCTTTATAAGCATTTCAGTGCAATAACCGAATAGTTATGACACAAAGGACGAATTTGGCTGATTTTTTACGTGCTAGAATTATCGGGCGCCTGGAATGTGGGGGTACCGAACTGGAAGTATCAGACGAACTTAGAATTGCCCAGAGTGTCATCTCCAGGCTTTGGCAACGATTCCAAGATGATGGTAATGTGAGTAGACGTTACAGTACAAGTCGGCCCAGAGTTACAACGCCGAATGAGGACCGGTATTTGGCATTTACTGCCAAAAGAAACAGGCGGAACACAGCCTCAGACCTGTCTCGTCAGCTCTCTTCAGCCACTGGTACGACAATTTCAAGGCAGACCGTGTACAGACGCTTTGGGCAGATTGGTCTATATGCTCGTAGACCTGTCAGATGCGTTCCACTTACTGCAACTCACTGTCGCCTGCGGTTAGCCTGGAGTAGAGAGCATGCATTGTGGACACCGCAACAGTGGGCTTGTGTGATGTTTTCCGACGAGTCCAGGTTTAGCTTGCAGTCTGATTCTCGCCGGACTTTCATATGAAGAGCTCCAGGTACCCGTTACCACAAAGAAAACATCACTGAACGACACCGTTAGGTGGTTTAGGAGTGCTCGTTTGGGGTGGAACTATTCTGGGTTCCAGAAATGACTTGCATGTTCAAATTGGAACCATGACAAGCCAAATCTATCGGAACGTCATTCTGGAACAACATGTACGTTTGTTTCGGGGCGCCATGGGCGCACAATTTGTGTTTATGGATGACAACGCCCGTACTCACCGTGCAAACATCGTAAGCGAATGCCTTCAATCGGAGGATATCACCCGTATGGACTGGCCAGCATTCTCACCGGACTTGAATCCAGTAGAGCACGTGTGGTATATGCTTGGCCGACAACTTGCAGCCCGTCAACCTCCTCGTACATGTCTACCGGAACTTCGAAGAGCATTGCTTT
This sequence comes from Stegodyphus mimosarum, assembly GCA_000611955.2. Taxonomy (NCBI): domain Eukaryota; kingdom Metazoa; phylum Arthropoda; class Arachnida; order Araneae; family Eresidae; genus Stegodyphus; species Stegodyphus mimosarum. The sequence continues at coordinate 180,019 of KK122589.1, read as the reverse complement.
TTGAGTGGTGTAATACCCCCCCCCCC
>KK122589.1:108845-163682 GCA_000611955.2 Stegodyphus mimosarum | reverse complement strand
TTCGGGTTTGTCCTACTATACCGAGGTACGTTGGTTATCTTGCTCCAAGATTCTCAAACAATTCTGGGATTTGAAAGAAGAAATATGTCAGTTTTTAAAAACGAAAAATCAAGACGTAAGTTTGTTTTACGATCCAATATGGATACAAGATTTATCTTTCTTGGTTGATATAACCAAACACTTAACCGATTTAAATTTATCGTTACAAGGAAAAGATCATATCATTACGAACATGTTTGACATAATTAAAGCATTCAAATGTCAACTAGTTCTTTGGGAAAAACAACTTAAAAATGAAGATTTGACGCACTTCCCGACGTGCAGCATAAACAAATCAAGTTTAGATGATACTTGTTCGTATCAAAAATACGCAGAAAAAATTGCAAATTTAACAACTGAATTCGAAACGAGGTTTAATGATTTTAGTTCCCTCGAAGACAAATTTTTTTTTGTTTTCTTCGATTTTCTCAATAAGTATTGACTCAGTACTCAGCCATATGCAAATGCAACTCAAATTTGAAAGCAAAATTCATTGAAGTGGGCTGCTTGAATTTTACAAATATTTACCAGCCAGGTTTGAAAATACTCGAAAATTCGCATATGAAATTATTTCCATGTTTGGTAGCACTTACCGGTGCGAGCAGTTATTTTCAGTCATGAAAGGTAATAAGCCTCCTATTAGAAACCGTATTAATGATGCTCACCTTGGGTCAGCGTTGAAAGTAATCACTGCAAACAAAATTTCTCCCGAAATAGGAAAGATAATAGCAGAGAAGAGATGTCAAGTATCAGGACGTAAACATTAAATTTTTCTTGCTCTTTTCAATATAAATATATATATATATATATTATTGTATTATTCGAAATAAATCTACGTTTCTTCTATCAAGCGATGCAACAATGCGGAAAGTAGCATAAAATGTGGAAAGTAGAATAAAGAAAAGTTACACAGCAAAGCAATACTGAATGTCTAAGGTTTTAGTTAAACTAACAAGTTTTATTTTAATTTAAATCTTTCTATCTCTTCTCTGTTTCAACTTCCCGTCAGAAGAAGCGCGCGTTTTCAGCTTATGCTAATTTTGAAGTACAGCCAAGTACTATTTAAACCAGAGGTAAAAACCTCTTAGTGTGAGAGAGCTTTAGTCTCAGATCACGGTCATTCTGTTCGAAGTTCGCCTGACCAGCTAGCAGCTAAAATTATAAGCCATAGTGCTTACTACGTGATTGCATATTGAAATAAATTGAAGTGCGCTAGTATTAGTATTTCTTGCTACGCACCAGTTAGTTAGAGGTCAAACTCCGCGAATTGCTCTGCGAGCAAAGTTTAATTACATTTCTATTTAGGTTTAGAGATTTATTTAAATTTATTTGATTTGTTAAGTTATGCCCAAGTGTGGTCTTTTACTTTCTGTGTCTCTCCCGAGTTGGGAAGTGGGTAAATAATAGTGATTTAATAATAGAGGATTTTAAATCCCTTTCAAGTGCAGTTATTCTCCAGCACAGTATATACATCAGAACAAAGCCAACATTTTCAGCTCCCTGTTCCAGTTCAGGACTTGAGGATAAGGACCCTAGTAAAGACAGCATCATGTTCGCTAAAGCTATGCACAGAACACTCAGTCCTGACAAATGCTAAAAAACCATCGCAAATTGGCAAAGATTTTATTATAGCAGAATATAGTTTTCAGCAACTAAAACTATAGCCTTCATTAATTCTAGAGTAGGAGTTGAAGATGAATAAGGCTGCAGTGCTTTACAGTCTGTATTAAATATCAATAATGCACTTCCTTAAACTAGTCGATAGGCGATTAACGGTGCTTGTTGTCATATGTTTGGGTCATGGTTCAAATCCCAGACTAGGAGTGGATTTTTGTAAATGTTCAATACCTTTGCAGCGTGGAGGGTATTTAAAATACCGCTAAGAATCCCTCAAGAGCTTAACGGAAAATCGAGGTTAGTCGATATTGACGTCGAGAGATTTCCAGTAATATTAGAATGACAGGAGAGCTCTGATCTTTCATTAAAATTCGGAAGGGATTGGATAATATTTTATTGTATCCATAAATCTTCCAAGGCCTTCGTAAACGACTTAAGCCATCTTCCTTTGGACTACAATGAATTAAAGGACCTGATATTTATTATGTTCAGATATGGTGGTATTATGGATAACTTCCCAAATTTGCGTTTTGTTTAACTCTGTTGTTTACTGAATATAAAGCGTTCCGCGCTTTTATCCCCAACATTCACAGATATATACGTAATTACAATAGTCTGAATTAAGAGCTGCTACATTGATTACATACATTGTTTTATTCGATTTAAAACTATGCAATTCGATTGAATGTTCTTGAATATCCGTTGCTAACGGACATGCAAAAGTGGTTTAAATCAGAAAATTCGTTCTTTAGTGTCTCCGCGAGATACACGGACAAAACCCAAACGTCCTACCGAACGAGAACTTTTTTGTGAGTCTTTCTCATATACACATTTACTTCCAGTCCGATTTGAAATTCCTAATTTTGCTAAAAGTAAACCTTCCGATGCAGAAAATTGTCTCTCCTGCGATAGAATATGGCTCTTTACGTGCATGGCAAGAAAATCTACGAGCCACAAAGAATTTCTGAGCGAAAACCGTTTTAAGTAGATTTCCATTTTATTCGAATATTTATTCTCCACTCAGATAAACAGTTTTTCTATTTTCTTCCCGAACCAGTCGGAGAAATTTCTATCCCCCAGCAGGAAGTGAGTTTCTTTTATTTTTCCTCTCGGATATTTTTGAAAGAGGATTTGTTCGCTCTCTTTCCGACTTTGATCTAAAATTCGAACTTAAACTAGAAATCGATGAGGAATTGAGTTTTCAAAGTGCACTTGCTTGTTTCTGACTCAGCCATTCTGCTTTTATTCGCCTGAAGCAACGATTGCGATCTTTCGCTCTGTTATTGTTTTCATTTTACTAAGATCTAGTCCATTGCCGAGAGCAAAGTCTTTGCCAATAGAAGCCACATAATATCTCTGACTTATCTCTACAGCACGAGTAGCTAAATTTTATAACACTAAAAGCCACTTGTTAGAATTGAGGATATCCGAGAACCGCAACTATGTAAAATAAAATTCTTAAACAAGTAAATAACGTTTGCACGTAGAAAGCTAGATGTGTTGAATTTGTCTCTACGGGCACTGAAGAGATATGCTATATCATATGAGACGGAATCCAGCACTTTTAAAGGTGGGTTTGGAAAATTAACGATCCTATGACAAAAAGCGAAAAAGTGTCAATAACATTTGTATAGGGTATCACCGATTTAAATTCTCCGAGTAATCGGCATTCGACTATTTTGTCAAATGACTCCTTACGAACAACCGAAATTGAAACAAAACCATCGAAATGATGTGCTATCGTTATACCTGATCATAGCTTGAGAATCTCAAAGCGCTTGGGTAATTCATATTCTTTATATAAAAAGAATAAAAAAGTTTATTTAATATTAAAATATTTTAATTAAATTTAGTAACTCACCAGCAGCCAAGTGGTAAGGTTGCTGAGCACTGGAACTTCGGTCCGGGGCTCGAAAGCCGGCGAATGGGCTGGCTGCATGGGTGTTTTCGAGGTTTTCCCCATGTATGATGTGTATGCGAACTAGTTTCCTTTAAAAAATCCTTCACGAAGGCAACTCTTCCTTTAGGCAGATAGTCCTCCTGTACTTTGTCAAATGAAATAAAACAAAATTTGAAACCTATGTGTAATGCAAACACATTTAAGAATGTTATTTTTAAAAAATACTTGTATATTTACTAAAAAAGTGCAAACGAAATTTATTACGTAAAGTGCGTATTTAAAACGCTTGACTATAAAACGACATTTCATTTTTCTGTTTAATTCGAAAAGAAAATCGAGTAACGGTTCAAATTTATGCAGTTTTTCAGATTCATTTCAATAGAAAAGGAAAGGTTATTTAAAACAGAAAAATATTTAACATGGAATGCTAAATTTTCTCCTAAAATTTCCGAAAAATAAAAAAAATTATTTTAATGTTTATAAAAACACGCTTGCAGTGTAGTACTTTAGGTCGCCACCGTGGTGACCGGGTGATCTATGAACCCTGAAGCTACAGCAAGAATCATTGCCTTTCAATAACTTCTTTCACTGCATGTCAATAAAACTAATATTTTCAAAGTTTTAGTTAAAACATTCATTGTATTCTTCGAAAAATTCGAATGGAAATAAAAATTTGGAGATTTCAGTTTTCGAATCAAATTTACTTCAAGTTTTGTAGAATTCTAGGACTCGAATGTAATGTTTCTGATATAGAAGCTCCCATATTTGTTGATCAATTTAAAAATTATGGACACTATTTTGATCGTATGGTAGTTAGATTCGGGGTTCGAATCTTGACAGACGGGTTGACTGTATAACCGTTTTCATGGTTTTTCCCATGTGTAACTTGCATACGAGCCAGTTTCCCTTAGAAATCCCTCCACTCCCTTAATCACTCTCTTAATCACATAGCCCTCTAGTACTTTGTCATAATGAAATAAACTAAACCATCTTGATTGAGTTAGTAGTTAATGCTCCGAGCTGCTATATCGCTAAGATCGGATTCGAAACCCAGAGAAGGAATCTATCTTTGTAAGTGAATAATGTCTTTGAAGCATGGAGGACTTTCAGAATGCGTGAGGAGTTGAAATTCTTCTCTAGTGGTTTTGGTGGTAAGGACAGAGAGGTGGAAGACCTTTGGTCCAGTCTCCCGAGGATTAAAATATGGAAGGATTAAAATTATTAGAAATAAAAAATTATGTATGACATTCTAAATAATATCTTAATCCAAATTCTAAAAATATAATTCAAAAATAGAGACTCTATTCAAAATGGGGGCAAAATCGGTAGTGTGTTATTATTACCAATACGGTTTTCAAGGCCCATGCCAATGACAGGTATAATGTTATGTTCCTTTCCACGACAATTCGTAGATTTGTTCTGATTAAGTTAAACAAGTGAGATAAGCTGCACTTACAAAAGTTGTAAAACTTTATTTTCAATACTGCGTTAATAATGTTTTGAGATTAGCCAGATATCACTCAGCTTTAAAGCAACTAGTTTGAAAGATGGAACCTCACAGCACTTTTCTAAGGTGTCAAAAAGTATTGAAGCCCATATGTAACGCTGATTCACCGAGTGATATAAAAAAACTTTGCCTAAGTTGCACACACGTTTTGAATTTTCCTATTAGATTTAGAAAATAAAGCCCCTATGTAGAACGGGAGCCGCATTTAAAGGATCGAAGAACGGCAGTATGACCATGTCTGCAATAGAATAGTGGGCCGCAATAGAATATTGCACTAGAACCGTAATAGAATAGTGAAGTGTGGATTATCGATACCGTTCAGTTATTTGAATGCTTTAGTTTTGAGGACAGACTGCAAATTAGAGTTAACTAGAAAGAATAAAGTACAAAGGAAACGATTCTATAACAAAGAATGCCGTGCAGGGCTATAGGCACTCTGATTAAAAGAAATTATTTCGACTTGGAGTTATTTCAAGTTATTTCATTGGGACTGAAATAACTAATTTTAAAATGTAAATCTAGCTCATTTATTGCAAAATAGACAAAGCATCCACAATAAAATAAACTCATAAGTAACAATATCGAAGATTATAAGTATAGATATGTGTAATATTCAAAATTCTTAATATAAGGTTTATTCTAATTTTAATAACACTTATTTTAAGTTTATGCATCTTTCCTGTCCCTTCTAGCTTCAGCTTACAATTTCCTACCAGAATGTATTTTCAGAAACGCGGTTAAGGCAAATGAGTAAGAACATTATTTAAGTCGATGTTTCACCGACTTCCGTAGAGAGCCTGTGTTCCTGACTAGTGCGCGTTTGCTTTTGGCTACGTCTCTTTAAGCTATTGCTGTGCTCGGCCGTATTTAGGCCCTTGATTGGCTTCGCCGACTTAATTAAGATTTAGGGGCCAACAACTTAGAATCTTGATAACTTCGGCTATATCTTTCAGTTAGCTAAGTTTAATTTCATATTAATTTAAGTTCAAGCCCAAGTGGAGGCGTTGCTGTACACACCGAGTTAGGAGCTGATTTTGTCATATATATTTTGAGAATTAAAGGGTACTTAACCTTTCTTGAGTCTTACGTCCCTGTTCACACACTTGAGCGATTTTTCGCTTATTGGTGTTAGGGGTTTCAAGGATTGAACTGTGAATTAAATAAGTAAAATCCCACGTTTCTTAAATAATATATAATATTTTTATTTTCTCTTGCGTAATTGTTTCGTTTTGAGGAGCTCTTTAATTTTCGTATGATATGAGTATTATTTCGAAGATTTTTAGTATCTCGAAGAAGTATTTTTGTTTTCACATAAAGTGTATTTTGTGTAGGGTGCAAAATTGTTATTTTGGTGAATACTGCAGTGATTAATCATTGCCTCTCTTATGCAATAACAATACTTGCCACTGTACGAAAGATAAGATTTTTTTTGCTTATCTATAATGTAGTACTGCAAAAAGCGAGCTCTCAATGTATCGCTTTTAGATGTGAGGTAAGACCTTTAATTTTTTAGTACTTCTTTCTACTTTGCAAAATACTTCTTTCTCGAATTTTCTTCTCTATTGTTTTCACCCACTTGAGCACAGGCTTTTCTTTCGTCATTTTCATTCCTGCAGTTGAATTAAACTCAAGCAGTTGTGTAATCAACTTTAAAGTCCTATTACGATAATCTAACCAGTTATTTCATGTTTTGTGTCTTTATTGTCACTCCTTCCTTCCGGTATTTCGCCGGAAGGCAGATCATTTCGTGAGTATGTAAGCGGACGTTTTCACAATGTAAGATAGCGTGTTTTCTTCTCTAGGAAACGTTACAAGGTTGCTAGTTCAGATACGATTTGTAGTCTTCGGCCTTGCACTATAATTAGCGATGTTTGAATATCTAAGCTTGTTATTTTCGTGATCCAATTTTACGCTAAATTTAATTGCGTGATTTTTGACTCCTAGCTCATTTTAAATTTGAATTTAGTATTATTTAAGTTATCTTGCCGTAACTTCTGGCTGATTCGTAAGCACCGGGTGTGATTTTTGTTCTTCGTTAGTTCTAGAAAACGGGTCTACACCCTTTTCAATGCTCAGCTGTTATTTTAGGTTTAGAGATAATTCGCTGTCAGTCTATATAAAGTTTGGTTACTTTTTATGATCACTACAAAGGCTAAACTTTAAAAAAACCTTCCAAACTAGTACAGAAAATTTATAAAAATTACCTCTGGTTCCTGTTGCCTAATAATTTGCAATTAATATTAATTTATGTAAAAAAATGAAAGACAGAAATAAACAAGACAGCTTTTAAAATTATTTTTAAAAACTGAGATTAAATTTTATTCATTAACTTTGTTTTTATGTGAACGGTTGGCGACAAGAAGTATTATTTTCATTAAGGATAAAAGTGAAACATTTGCTTGATTTTTATAATATTTCTTTATGTTTTTAATATAAATTGATACAAATAAAAGAACATAAAAATATCAAAAATAAAGTCTTATACCAAACAGCGAAATATTTGTACAATATATTTTTAGAATTTTGAAAAGCTAAAATCATTAAAGATCAATATGAAGTTTTCAGAGATTGCAAGTTCATTACTAACATTTGCTTTTTTGTCCTGGTGGAAAAATTAGGCTTTGATTCTATTCAAAATATAATTTTTGTATAAGCTTGCTTTCTAAATTAATTTACGCATATATTAGAATACAAATACAAACATACTCAACGTATTAATTTATGCTTTTTTCCCACATTTTGTATTATAAGGATATTACATTACTTGCATCATTAAAATATTACATTCCATTTGTTGAGCATGTGTCTTAAAGTAATCGCCAAAAAGATCAATAAATGAAAACATTTCTATTTACTACGTTTGTAATTGTAAACTACGTTTTGTTTTAGAATATAAAGACTAAACCTAAATTCCTGTTACATGTTATTGTTGTGATTTTTCTCAATTGCCTGATAGCAAAACGAAATCAAATTCTTGAATTTTATTGAGGCGAAGAGCGCAGAATTGAGTCTGTCGTTGCTATGTGCCTTGGGAACCTTACAGGGGATAGAACGAATTTTCACAATTCCGCCCCAATTTTGAAGGCGAATCCCTTCGGCGGTCAGATCCAAGATCTACCACCACAAACACCCAAGAGGACTTTGTTTTGCCATGTATTTTAAATTTCCTCATGCCAAAAAGGCACTTTATAACTACCATCCAGGTATTTTGTAGAATCAGAAATCCGGAAAAATGACACGGCAGCCAGCAACGCTCACCAACTTAGCGATCACAGCGGCCAATTAAATGCAAACAACGATACAGAGATAAGTGCTATTTAGAAATAAAATTGCAATTGCATTTTTTACACTCAACAGAAGTTATGATGAAATAAAAATAAAGCAAGAACGAAATTAGGAAAATATTCTTACATGATTAGAAAGCAAATTAAAAATGCTTTCAATAGACGTAATAAAGAGATAACTTCTCTTCACATAAATATATTTTCACTTTAAAAATATACTTCTTTTGGAATACCAGAAGCACAAATTTAAGAAATAAAAGTTTTTGATATTCCATTTCCAAACCAATTTTTTATGTAATTCTTGTTATTTATTTCAGAAAGTATATGAAGCTCTCAGTGAATCTGGAAAGATGATAAAATATTCGTGTAGAACCTATTTGGTGTAACGAACAGTTCTGCAATTAGTAATATTTAGTTTACTGTTACTATTATTAGTTCACTAGCAATTTATAAAAACATAGCTCTTATTCCATACGTTTTAAAGACTGAACAAAGACATAATTTTCTGAAGAATTTCAGGAAAATGAATTCTGTAGTCTTTAATTTGAATAATGAAAGTGTAACTGAGTGTAATACACATAAATGCGAAGTGACTAATAAATTACCTATAAAGTTTCGGGTTTCGGAGCAGTGCCCAAGACCTAATACATCCTTATAGGTTTTACATGCAAACCTATATTATTATTTCTTTGCTATTTTTTAATGACACAACGTACCTTTTTCTCAAATCAGATTTTATTTCACGCAACTAAAAGCATGCCATTAGCATCACGTAATGGTAAGCATTTGGAAGAATAAGCATCCATATTTGCCTCCCAAACAAAAAGTTCGAACTTAAAAAGAGATATGCAGAAAATAAATAAATGAACGAATAAAAATTCATTCCTTTCCTGCTGTAAGAAAAGTTGTTGGGAAAACAACGTTTAAAAATGTCACCCAGGCTCCGGAAACATCCATACCCATTAGCGACTGGGACAAAAGACGGTAATCTCCAAGTGTCGTAAAATAGTTTTGAGGCCTTAGGGCAATGGAGTAACCACCTCGAATAAAACTTTCTATTACGACGCTGATTGCAAGCAGTCGTTTAGTAGAATGGCATCGGAAGAAAAATGCTTTGCAGTGAAAACTGGAGACGCTCCCACCTTGAGCTTGAGCCAACCACATGTTAAATGCCTGAAGACTCCAAGTATACTCGGGTGAACCGTTGACGACAATTTTCCTCATCACGAGGTAACTTGGGAGAACTAGAGACAGGGTTAAGCCTATGTGATTTTATTATTATGACGATCTGTCAAGATTCTTTCAGCGTCACTGGCGCCGCTACCTTTAGCGAACTTTAATATACTGTCTGCAACTGGAGCAAAATAGATTATGACATGGATACTTATTACATCACATTAAGCATTTATGGATTATGATAAAATATGGTAACGATAGCTTATTAAATGTGAATTTTAAGATGTTTATTAAATTTAGTTTTAAAATGTTTATTTAGTTTATTAAATGTGAATTTTAAGATGTTTCACGGAATGATGGATAATTCTATACTGTCACAGCAAACATATATGTCACGGAATAATTCTAATACTGTCACGATATGGGTGCGAAATTATAACGAAGTAGAGTAAGATCGGAATGTTAGGATCCCGACGTAGAGAATAGATTATTGGAATGGTCTGCAATTTCGGCCTCACTGGACTTCCCTTTAGCTGTAAAGGTAGCTTCTCGGCATGAAAGCTGCTTCGGCAGAAAAACCGTTAACTCTGCATCGTTGTGAACAAGCGGCAGTGGTAAAAGCTTCACTTTTAGATTCGTGGTTTTCATCAGCTGCATTGCGGCACCCTGAATTTCTTTGAATAGTGTTTAAAAATGTGACATCTGTAAATATAATCGTCAAGAGGTATTTTTTAGTGCACAGGTACAAACCACATTTACTGCAAATATTCGATTAATAGATTCATTCATTAATACGCGCTGAACGAAATGCCATCAAGTGAATAATAATAATAATAATAATAATAATTAAAAAAACAGTAATTGATGACGACTGGATACTTTAGCTAGCACAAATAGCAGGAAAAAAGTAAGTAACATTAGATGGTCAAATCATCATAATTAATTAATTAAAATTTTATTTAAAATATGTCCATTTTCTTGTTGCTTTTTCTAAACGTGTTCGAATAATGCTGGACCTTTCTATACTTCGAAAAAGATGAATTGTTTTCTCTTAACATCCTGGAAAGACTAAATCGGCTTTCAGATAAACTCTGATTCTAAACAGAAATACTGGGCAAATAGAGAACTCGAAAAACCATCATTATTATCTAAGCAGATGGATTATGAGACTTACAATGTCACTGGCTGAGATGCTAACTATCTTTCCCCAGCTTTACACATCTATTCGCTTCTTGAAACCAGTTCAAATTTATGTTTCTGATGGAAGTGACAGAAGAAACAGAATTGCAAGAAAGATTCAGTATAAAAAATGGCAGTTAAAATTAGTATAAAATCAGTAGCTTAAGCAGTATCCATGCTTAAGTATGTAAGATTATCCATGTTAATTTAATGCTCTGTTTTACAAAACTTGAATTTCTCTTCCCACGGTGCTACAAAATTATTAGCTCCACCATTTATTTAATATAGATATTTTTAATTACTATTTATGCATAATTTTATACATGAGTCTGCAAAGTATAACTTGTATAATGTAATCGCAACATGTATCAATGCACACTGCGAAAAAAAATGGACAATTCTATATGTCCCGTTCTACTGAGCCGATTAACGAAATTCAACTTGTGTTTTTCATGTCTCGAAAGGGCGACTTAAGATATGTATTAGATTTATATATAGCATTGCTCTAATATAAGTATTTTGACACAACGTTGGACTTTTTCTGAAAAGAAATGTCAATGTTTTTTCATATTTCGATTCTACTACTTAAATTATGCCAAACTGCCAAGTTTTGTAAAAATCGCACGACTAGTTTTTTAAAAATTAGCTCTCAAAATTTTAGCTCCTCAGTGTTAATTCAGTTTGGTAGGTATTTGTTAATATATCTTTGTAGAGACATTAGGTTTTTTTTTTGGAAGCATCAGACATGAAAAACGAGCAACGCCTTCGCCGGGAAATCGAAACACGGACCTCTTGGTTACGCGTCGAGCATGCAGACCACTACACCACGAAGGTATGCGAAGAAGGCGGGAGAAATACCTTATATACTCCCCCTTTTAAAGGGCGACTGGGATTTGGGGGACCCAATCTCCAATCGCGGTGGTGGAGAATCATCATCCGCCCCCTTTGTCCCTGTTTGGGCGCCAGTTGTAGAGACATTAGGTTTTTTTTGGAAGCATCAAACATGAAAAACGAGCAACGCCTTCGCCGGGAATCGAACCACGGACCTCTCGGTTACGTCGAGCATGCAGACCACTACACCACGAAAGCATGCGAAGAAGGTGGAAGAAATACCTTATATCTTTTTTATTAACTATTTGATTCTTTCTTTCTCATTTCAAAATTTAGGTTCATTCCAAATAAATTCGCCCATTATTTATGATTTATTTTTTAAATTTGTCTTTTTAAATACTTTTTATAAATTTTTCGAAAAGACTTCGAATTATAACCTATAAAATTTTTGCCGTCATCTTAAAGTAGACGTATTTATAAGCATACCTGCAAAAAATTAGAGCTTTTTATTCAAAATTTCCTAAGATATCCGTTAATTTACCCTTTGGCGGGTTTTGAAATTTGCTGTATTTATTATAAGCAGTAATAACGAAAATATGATTTACGCACTTTGTTAAAATTATTTGAGAGTATGAATAGTGACTTTTCCGCTCTTCTGCAATGAAAAAAAAAAAGAACATAGGTTGCTATAAATTAAAAATTTCGCCAAGTGAATTATTCTTGGCACAAACTGAAAAAAATCCCCCAAGATAAACTTTTAAATTTCTAATCAAAAATTAGAAAATTTAATATCTAGGCATAATTTGAGTCGTAGAATCGAAATATGAAAAAAATGGTGTGTTATTGCAGAAAAAGTCCAATTTTGTGTCAAAACATCTATGTTAGAGTAATGCTATGTATAAATCTAATATATACCCTAAATCGTGCTATCGAGACATGAAAATCGCAGTTTGAATTTCGTCAATCAGCCCAGTAGAACGAGAGAAACATTTGTTTTCTTCCGCAATGTACATTTTTACTAACCTAATTTGTGAAGTGTTTTGCTTCATGATTTATAATGTATAAATATTTGTATTAATTTCATCTTTACATCTGTACCTGTACCGAAAAGTAGTGACGAATATCTAAAATATGTACTAAATTAACAGAGCTAAGTGCACACTGCAACTTTGAAAAGCCCTTTGGTTATGTAGCATCTACAACATCTTTTTTTTTTTAATTATTTGCACAACTGTTAGCCCGCATTACAGTTGTGAGTATATTGTACTCGACAATACCATAGTACCTCCTTCTAAGTAACAGCAAAGTTTCAATACTCAGGATAAGCAGTATTCAGCATTTTTCACCTAGTCTCAAGAGTTTCTCACATTAATAGTTAACACGCGAAGGATATAGAATTAACATATACTTTTTTCTTAATTCCATCGACGGGATCTAACAGACTGATGATCATCTAACCCACTGGGACAGTTGTACTATTGATAGCGAAAAGGAATAAAAAATAGTTACATAAATATGCAAGCTGTTATGCAAAACTATGACGCTTTATCAGGTACTTCAGATTTTAGACTGGTTTCAGGAATTTAAGCAGAGAAAATAAAAGATTAGCATATCGGTCGCTCCTCCGCATTTAGAACTGACGCTATCATCCAAAATGTTAGTAAAATTTAGCAAAACGTCATTGGTTGAACATTTGAGCAGCGGCTCTCTTAATAAGTGCTGACAGTTAACTTAAAGAGATCCACGACGATGTAAATTTTAAAGTTAGCTAAAATATCAACTTTAGATTGACATAAATTTTGAATAAAAATTTATGGATTAAGAAGATTATCTCACTTAGATTCATCTTCATTGGAAGCAGAGTAAACTTCGTTGTTCTATTCTTAAAAAAACTCAGTTGAAATTTTGGGAAACTCATAGCACATCTTAAGCATTGTTGTCTGATATATGCAGAACGTGTTATAAGAGTACTCAAATTTCACATCAAAGGGGGCACGAAACTTGTGTACCAAAAGAAGAAATAAATATTCGACGGCTAAATCATATTTTATCACTCAACCACAGTTTCGACTTTCCACTAAAATTACTCAAATTCCCAAAGCTTCTTCAGTTGGCAAATTCGAGTCCTTTCATATTCACAAAAACTAATCATCTTCACTTAATGATGTTCGTTATAATCCAGTTCTTCTCAACGCTTCCAAAATTCTAATATTTTAGTGTTTCACGTTTATTACCCCATTTCGTAGACAGATGACACTACATTTATTTTCGGTTTGCTCCATCTGTTGAGTCACAAATGAAATGATTATCACTTCTCCCAGCTTTGCAAAAACAATTTTGCTCTTGAAGAAGAGGCACCTATGTCAAATCACTCTTGAAATCTATCCTTGATAGTATTATATTAGAAATTTGCATCACTCTAAGGATACGTTTTTCTCGATTTTAAACTAACACTGCAATTTGGAGAACAATCACTTAGATAAATTCTTCATGATGTCTTCAGTTCGAAAAAAGCATGTTTGAAAGTGGTGCTAGAAATCCTAAATTCTGGCGAAAAAAATATATCGAGGGAACATTTGTCATGTTATTCTTCAGAGCCATGAAGGGGATCCAGGCTTTTTAAGTTATATTGATATCTGGGATAAATCAAGATTGTTTTCAGTACTAACTCTTACATTAATAGTTTTGGAGATCTGTGGGATAGTTTACGCGGAAGATGTCCTTTCTGCATAATTTTGGTATCTGAAAAATAAGTGGTAAATCCCATACCATGGTACTTGTAGAATATGTTAAAAATATCGTGGTACTGATTGAACACCTTGTGGGGACACTCTGAAAAATAGACAGTGAACAAAGTCTACAGTCAAGTAGTTTGGAAAATTATGTTTCAACGAGTAGGAACAAAAATGACCTCAAATATGGAAGAACGCATGGTCTCTTTACAATTAAATGTAATGCCTGTGTAAGTTTTCAGACGTGGAACATCCGCCATTCTACCCTGAGCTAGCTCCTGAAAAATATTTTATTTATCTTGTAGAGTCATTAGGATATTTAGAAGCAGGAGAGATGAAAAATGAGCACTGCCCTCTTTGGGAATCGAACCACGGACCTCTCGGTTACGCGTCGAGCGTGCTGACCAATACACCACGAAAGCATGCGAAGAAGGCGGGAGAAATACCTTATAATCTGTTTACGTTTTATTTAATTCTAATAATACCGTATTTTATAATTTTCATGAAGATTTTTTGTTTATTTATTTTTGCTCTTCTTTTACTTTTGTTTTATTATTTTATTTATTTATTTGTGATTCCCGATCACTTTCCATAAGGCTATGTGTCTCATCACATTACAAACTTCCCACTAATAAACGTTGCTGTTTCTGTTTTTTAAGAAAAGGAAGCGAGAACCATTTTATTAAACGGATTCCCTAACAAAAGAATTTTCTAGACAGCAAAGAAGTTATGTACTTGGTTAATTAAGTCTTCCGTCAGCAGTGAGCCTTATTCCGGCGAATGAAAGTGTCAAATTTTTGTCCGCCAGTTTCAAATAAAGGTTATTTTCACGAAAATTATATTACCTCTTGTGGATAACAGACTCTTTAAATTGCCCTGCTCGCTAAATAAAACCTTTTATTTTCTTCTTTGCTAAGATCTTTATCGTGTGAGTACTAAAATTTTGATATCGAAGCATTTTAAGCAAAGCCTATGCCAGTCTACCTTTATAATACGTTTCACTACCATTGCATTTATCATCTCACGAATTCGCAAGTGTTCCTTTCCATGAAACATAAATTGTTCAATTTACATTTCACTTGGCATTCCAAACTGAGAGTTCTGAGTGTAATATCATCTATTAAAGCTTAGTAATTTTAATTTAAATTTTATCAAAGGTTTGAGTGATTTAAAATGAAAAACCTCTTTTTTGAAGTGTATAAATCTCTATTTGATCTAATAATATTATATGGCTCTTCAATTTCTTTAAATTACAAGTTATTCTGATAAGCCCAGGTCTTTTTGGGAACATAACCGTTTAAAAGGATTCTTGAAGATTTATCTTCTATCCATGTGAAACAAAACAGAAATCAGCGGAAGGGTGCATAAGGCCTTTTTGTTCAAACATAAAATTAACAATGACCCAATTTGGGTTACAAGAAGCCACGCACTTCTGGCTTAACAGAAGTTATTCTGTAACAAATACTAATTTCAGTGTGTGGTAGATTAGCCTAACGGCTCACAAAATACGCTCAGGAAAAAGTTCTGATTTGTAGTTAACCAGCGAGACAAGCCTGATGGCTAGAACACTCAAGGCCGCTGATGTAAGTCACTAATAATCACAGCACAACTTGGCCTGGAATAGGCAGACACGCTCTGAAACTAACTTCTGAAACTCTTGTTTAAATAGCACTTCGTTCTACCTTAATCTGAATAAACTCTCTCTATCTCATTTACATTTTGGCATGAAAAATGTGGGAGAAAAGAGAGTAATAGGAAAGGCTTTTCAACTTAAAAAAATGATTAGCTAAAACTAAATAGATAAACCTCACAATTCCAATAGCCGCAAAGGCTGTCAAATGACGTATCGCTTTGTCTACTTTATGACTAAAGATTTCACAACTCAAAGTAAAGATTTAAAATAAAATCCGTCATTAACACATCAACTTAACAGGTACATAAACTGAAAGGTTTAACAGAAACAGAGCTCCGCTGTTTGCGTGTGTAATTCCAAATACACGTAATAATTAAAATAAATGAAAAACAAAAAATAAAACACACCCTGACCTAAGTGTACCCTAATATGCCTTGCCTCAGGGTTCGCGAAGCAAACTCAGCTAGCCGAAGCTTAAGCTGATGAGTGAAATTAAACCGGCAGGAAAGCCATGCAAAATTGCAGCCAGAATAGGCTGTCAAAATGTTGTCTCTGTTCAAACTGAAGAATTTCTACGCTTATTTATATTTAACTAACTTGCATTCTGATAAAAGGTCAAGAAAATAAAGGTGGAAACAAAGTCAAAATGATAAAAGAACTGAGAGGCTTAATACAAAACCTTACAGAATGGCTAGACAAAATTTTAGTTTGATTTTAATTTGACTTGTGACAAATATATGTTAAGAGAGATAATTTGCCAACAATTTAAAATAAATCTGTGTATTAGCTGCTACGTTGAATATTCAAGAAAACTGATGCCACATCATAGAGGTTACAAGATCAGGATTTGAAAGACTAAGTACGTAAAAGTACGAAGTTTCGAACTTTAAAATATTGGAACATTTTCACAATTTGTGAATTAAAAGATTTAAGAATTATGTCCGAAGCGTTGGTAAAGCCGATAAATAAAGCAGCGTAATGTAATTTCCACAAATATTTTATACAAAATGAAATAAAATTTATGAAGAAGTTTGGGTATTGTTTATAAATACTTCAGTTTGCCCATTATATGTGATATAATTTTCAATTTAAAAAAAATTAAAACATCTTCTAATCCTAGATTGGCAATTGTCTTGGAATTCGCTTTTGGAAGGAAAAAAATAAATTAAAAATCATTTTACCCAATTTTGGCCGAAAAGCCGTTATTTACGTTTTAACTATTTTTTGTATACTGGATAAGAATTGAACATAGGAGCAAAGGTAATGCCAAGTAATAAGATAACTGGCTTCCTTACCATAAACCCTATTTTATATAGTTTTAAAGCCTTGATTCGAGAATGCTTTGGATCACTTTCCTAAAGAGCAATGTCTCAAAACACGAAAAAGCCGGTAACAAATGGTACTCCAAAATGCATCTAATGCAGTGGATGAAGATTCTTCAGAAGAAAAATACGGAAGGAAGGATGTTCCTAGTTATCTGATCCACGAAATTTGTGCAGCGTAAGATGCAAAGGTGCTTAGAACATTATTGCCTGATAAAACAGTAGTACACCATAGGATAAATATTTACAATGACAGGGCCATGTTTTGATTTAGGAACATTTTAAAACATAGAAACAAATATCGATGGATAAACGTTTAATAGGACAGCGATTAATGTCAGCGATTCCCAAAATAGAGGTGACTGGTATTAAGAGAAAGAGAATGCCGTCAACTTTCTTTCATAGAAAATACTGTAAAATTTAATTCAACATTTCCTATTTTTAATTTAGTATATTGCGTAATACTGTGAAATTACGACTCTTTTTAAGCAATCATCTGGTATCCAGGAACGAGTTGCTTCATTTTTGACTAATCGAAAATTGTTTCGGCTTACGAATATTTAGGATGACGAACTATCTTCAGAAACAAATTAAGTTCATGAATCAAAGTTTCATTGCATGTTGAATTTACAATAAGTATGACTGATAAATTTTATGAGCATTTAGAACCTTATTGTAACTCAAGAGTAGGTGGAAAACACCTGAAAGCTTTCAGGTTTTACATTACAACCAAAAGGATGTTTTTTTAACGTTTTGTGTGTTATCTTTATTTATTAAATATCATATTCTTCGCACTTAAACCATAAAATTCAGTTCATCAGCAATATCGCAAAATAATTTTCAAATGAGCCTATCTTTAGAATTTCCGATACACAATCTCGCACCATTGCTCGCTTTGAAATCGTTGAGTTCGTTCATCAAAAATTCTTTAAAGTTTTACAAAATGTGAAACATATAATAAAACAAATTCCAAATTTGAGCTTCTAGATGCCCATATTCGGGTGGAAACGTACATTATTCAAAAATGGTTGGCTCTAAGTACCATTGTTTTATCACAATGTGAGACACATACCTCCATTTATGCAGATTCTTCATTTTTTAATTTCTTTAAATATAGTGCAGGGCTCTAGTGTTTGGTGGTAACAGTTTGGAAAGTGAACCTGCATTTATCCTGAATCAACGCAAAATGATTAAATGAAATTTATAGCCCTTCTGGCTAACGCCCTTTGGGCTAATTATAATGCAAAATTTTCTCAAAGTCATCATTTAAATATATTATGAACTAAATAAGTTTTAAAATGCATTGTTAAAACGTACGAAGCCTAAAATTAATAAAAAAGGGAATTTATTGCTTTCGAACTGTTCGATTAGTTAAGCAGTTATAGGAAAACTAAATTTGAAAAGTTAAGTTAAAAATCCCATGTTTGACAAACGGGAACCCTCTGAGATATTGGTAGCATAGAGTGTGTGCGTCGTTGGTGGTTCGCCTAAATGATATATTTTGAGAATGCCAACGCAGATGCGGCTAGTGATAAACGCATAGTAACGTTATGACAATTTAAATTCTCATAGAAGTAAAGATTGAGTTAAACACTACCCTGTCCTTTCTTTGAGTCACGTCACGTGTATTAGCTCAGAGAATCACGTAAATCATCACGACTATCGCGCTCAAACTATCACACAAATTAAGCGCAGAACAGACCAGAGCATCGCCAAAAAAGGCCGTGGGGAGGAGGGGTCCTTGTTAGCTGTACGAGGAGGATTGTCAACCCGGCGGAATTAGGCGCACGCGAAAGATAATTAAAAAGCTACAAAAACGTAGATTCGTAATTTGTAATTTATATCTAGTGAAGAGAAAGCGTCGCGAGGTTCGGTTTGTACTTCGGAGAAGTTTAACATTCGTTAAATTTGTCAAATGCCTTAATTTTTCCATTTGCTGTGGAAGCTGGTAAGTAACTTTCAGTGCTTAGTTGGTTGCAAACCAACGATGTCCTTACACTCTTCAGAGAGGGAAATCGCCTCCGTTTTGCCACTTATCATCCATGGATTAGAGGGTATTTTGTGTTGCACAGTTTGTTTATGTTTTGTTTCAAATTAAATACCATTTAATTTGTGATTTCGGTTGCTAAATTTAGTGATACTTAGTTTTAAGCCATTTCCTTATGGAATGTAATTTTTTCTTGAATGCAGTTGCGTGAGTTTAAGACGATACCTTGCTAACATTCACATCCACATAAAAGATCAGCAGATTTACAGAAAACGTTAAATAGCTGAATGTTTACTTTGTAAAATGCAAATGTATAAAAGTTTTAGAAATACTTTGATAAGTATAACTGTAACGTCAAAATGCCACAGACATTTACTTTGAATAAATTAGGTTTGAGAATTTTCTACTCTCACTCTTTTCTGCGAACTGCAACAGAAGTTATTAGAGTTTTCGTCGGTGGCAGATACGTACACAAATTTTGGCCATCAAGAGAAATACCTAAGATTTTTGACATCCCGTTCCTTACGGAATGTAATTTTTTCCTGAGTGCAGTTGCGTGACAGAAGATCATTACAGGAACCAATTTCAAATCGTCTGATTTTTGTCTGATTGCGAGCGAAATGTGATTGCAGCAATTACCGCTGCAATCCAATGAAGACCAGATTCGGGATAGCAGCTGCCGTCCTCGCAGGGGAACGAGCATTGATCACAGCGGAAGCGAGCAGTTCTCCTCCATGGTAATTTTCGGTTCGGATTTTATTCGCTATTTTTTTGTTTTTAAACTTTGTAATGGGCCAGCACTGGGAACAGTAGCGTCTAGACGATAATGACCAAAACTGCGTTTCCTGACTCGAATGGCACTGTCTCCATCGAATTCCTGCATTGCACTATTAAACTGTTGGTATGTACAGCTAGCGCTACACTAGCTAGCTGGAGGAAAAGGAATCTTTAAAGACCTTCTTTACAAATTATTTTTTCAAATAAAACCAAGCATTTTGTATGAAATGTGTAACACGTGGACCGAGAAACAAGGTTTTTTTAAATGCAAATGCTCATAAAAATTAGTTTGCTGCAAAATTAATTTGCTCATAAGCACGGTTTATTGCATTTTACTAAATACATTAAACTGTTGCATAATGTACTGAAAATACTCATAAAAGCACGCATGCTTTGAAAAATAAGTGCTTTTAATGTTCGAAGTGAAACGAAAGTTAAATATCCTTAAATTTGAATCCGATTTCTAAAAGAGTCATGAATCTTTCGAATACTTCGTATTAGAATAATAATAATAAAAAAAAAGTGTTAAGCTTTTTCTTATGCATTTAAAAGTTTTTCATTGAAATAAATTTTGAAATCTACCTTTAATGAAAAACAAATTAAAGAAATATATCAACACCCTATGGGGTTTTACTTTATTTAATTCAATGTTCAACCTTAGAACCCCACAAACATTAACGAGCGAATAATCGCTTCAGTGTGTGAACAAACACGTAAGACGTAAGAAGGGTTAACTACCCTTTATTTCTCAGAATAATTGCAATTAGTTCAAATGATGATGAAATTAAACGTAACTAACCTAAACTAAAGCTAACTGAAAGGTATAGACGAAGCTATCAGGATTCTAAGTAGTTGGCCCCTAAATATTAATTAAATCGGGGAAGCCAAACAAGGGCCTGAAGTAGAAACGAGAGTAGTGTCTAAGAGAGAACGTAGCCAAAAGGCAAACGCGTGCTAGTCAGGAAAATGAGACTCTCTCTCTCGAAGTCGGCGAAACATCGACTTAAATAGTACTCTTACTCATTTGCATTAACTGCGTTTCTGAAATTACATTCTGGTAGAAAATTGTAAGCTGAAATTAAAAAAGATAGGAAAATTGCATATCTTAAAATAATTGTTAATAAAATTAGGATAAACCTTACAACCCGATTTACTCTTTATTCAAAATCAAGGTTAACGTAAAGGCATTTACGTTTAAAGGCAAGTACAGAAAAGAGGAATAACTCATATTATAATTAACAGAAAATCGTTATTTATATTACTCTTGGGCTTCTAAATAAGTTTAATCTGGAGAATAAATTCATGCGGTTATATAAATTTAATCAATATTCTAAACAAAAATATGAAGTCATAAGTAATTTAAGAATAAGCATTATATAAAGTGATGGAACGAAGTTATAAATGACATCAAACAGCAGTAATTTTAGAGAATATGAACGCTGTCCTTGAATTCAAATTCGTATAAAAACTTTGTTAAGAATTTTTGTATTTTTATAGTGCAATTCTGATATATTTCGGATCATATTCAAATGAATTAAGTACTGTGGTGGATTAAAAACAACTCCTAGACACTATCATATTATCCGCTATCACTGCTGTTAACCCATGCAAGTTTCATCCCCTTTCCGTAGACAGTTTATTTAGGCTGATGGTTTGTAGTAATAATTTTTCCATTTGTTCACAATAAACAAATAATACATGACAGGATGGTTAGAGAGGATGTTTAGACAGGATGATTAATTCATACTCTGTTGAATGAATTGCGCAGTTTTTATATTGCAAAAAATATTGCCATATTTTTAAGATAAAAATTAAGTTTATTATATAAAGTATACAATTAAATCTCTTGAATATTGAGTTTCGTTTCTTCAATATGATTTGGCAAAATATATTCGAGCAACATTTAAAATATTTGTGCTTCAATGCAAATATTTACGTTTATATAGACTTTTATAGAAATTTTTAAACAAGCCAGATGTAAAAGTAAGAGTATTATTTCAAGAATTCATACCGATAAACATTAAAAAATGAAACAATAAATTCTTTTTTTAACAGAGACAAGAAAGAGTTAAGTGAGAGCACTTAGGGCTTTCATGAAGAGATACTGATGATAAAAATACAAATGAAACTGAAATATCTCTTTTTATTTTCAATGAATGCTCCTTCTAGGTAAAGAGAATACAGTACAGTAAAAACACATTTTCCCTTATTATCTCGGAAATTCGTTTCTTCACCTTATTTTGAAGTAGGTTAGTTTAAATTACTTACTTGAATTTGGGAAAGAAATAGAACTCTCTACCCAAAGCGAGAGATGCTTTCGTTGAAAACCTTTTATGGAAAATTACTCGTATACACGTTATGCGTGCGGAAAGTTATAAAAACTAATCATACAGTCAGCCCCTTCACTCAAACTCGAACCCAGACGAAACTACCAGTATTTAGCGATTTTAACTTGTTTAACGCAAGTAATATTAGAATTATGCATATAATATAGGAATGCTGCGTGCAATAAGCATATAAACACACATGTAGTCTTTAATTGGTGGCTTCAGGCGTCTTAATTTATTCTCTATGTTTTTGGTTTCTGGACAACAGCAAGTTATTAATTCTCAGAATTTTAAAGAATCAAACATTGAACTCAAATTCGGAACTGCGCAAAATATTGTCACTCCTAAAAGTCGCCCTACTACAAGTGTCAATTTTTGTCAATTTTAATTTGAAAGCTGAATTAAAGATTATATATTATTCAGAAATGGAACACTCTGGAAATATTTAAAACGCTGCGTAAAAGATAAATTTAAGATCTTATGCATCATGAAAGGATAACATCTGCTATGTGGCGTGGAAGATAGATGGGCATTGCAGCGCAATGGAAGGCAAAGTGTTGTAACGTCAGTAATATAACGACCTAGCAGATTTGAAAAGAAAGGCGTTTATAACATGAGTAATAGGGTTTTATGGTACGTGCATTATTTTAACTAGCGATTTATATGCCGGATACGGTTTAATAATGCAAATCGAGACCTCTTCCACAAGTGAGCGGCTATTCTGCAAGCTCTAAGTATGAAGTTGTGTTTAATTCAGCTCATTTTCCAATCAGAAGGAAAGCGAGATTCCCGCGAAAATTCCGAGCCCGCAGTGGGGTCGTTAAATTTCATGTCGGACATACTATTCATCTAGCGTGCTGCTTGGTTGTCCATTACAGAACGGCATTCTCCGTGGGGACTGTCGGCCGCACTCAGACGAAGCTCTGCCGCTTCATAAATATTATTGATTGTGGGACGGGGCTCGGGTTCCGTCGGAAAACGTCAGGGATATTTGAGTTTACGGGCGCCGAGTCAAGCGTCTGTCGGAATGGGAGAAACGGCAAACTAGCGAGACAATGGATTTCTTAAGCGCTATTTGAAACTTCGAGTTAAACAATTTACCTCTCGCAATGCAGAGTGGAGAGAAACAACACTGCTTTAAGATGGCCTTTCAGACTATACGTAAAGTAAAAGAGGAAGACTTAATTAATACTTTTATATCAATGTGTACCTCTATAAGCGCTTAGGAAAAGAAGCACGAACAATGTAGAATTTAAATTTAGGCCAAAAAGCAAACTTGTACTACATTATCGCATTTGCTCACCTTGCATTTATAGTATGAGTAACAGCACGCTCAGCTAGTAATCGGAAGATCCGAGGTTTGAACTGCGATAAGGATATGGATGCGTTATTAAGGCTCTCGTTTTAAAACTTTTAAATATCTCTGTGGTAGCGAGCGAAATAACTAACGGTGGATGATAATTCGTCATCAAATGGATTTGTTTGACTGTATTATGTGTCTCTGTCTAATCTTAGTCACATGGGAGAGAATGTAAAGAATTCTTGCGTTTCTCCATGTATGGTCTCCTGACGTAAGTGTCAGCACAACTGCCTAGTAATTTAAAAATCGTGACTGAAATCCCTGTGAGGGCGTATTCCATTTTTTTACATTTATCTTCTGAAAATTCTAATATGTTCTCAAATTGACTTGGAATTTAAAAAATGTTTATCGGCGCGTCTCACTCTTGCAGAAGTGAAATATCTTTGCAGCAAGGCCTTAAATAACGAAATTAATAGACAGAGGAAAGAGAAAATGAACGTAGAGATATTTTTCCAGGAAATAAGTCAAGAAGCTTGAAAACGTAAAGGTGTTAGAATTTTGAAAGCCTTGGGAAGAATTGATCGAAATTAATGTCATTCTTAAAGTGTAAATTGCTGAAATAGTATAGTAGTTCATGCATTTGTGTTTTTGAAATTTATTTGAAAGCAACATTTACTAGATATTAAAAAATAATTTAGCCTTTTTTCACCTACACTATTCTAGCTGTTAGAAAAAATACATTTGGGATGATTCTAAAAACAAAATAATTTATTCAAAAAAGCTACAAACTATTTTACATAATAATTTAAACACTCCATACTTTTGCTGAAATTTTTGCAGTTGCTGACTGTTCTATATTTATTTTAATTTTATAAGTAAATATATTGCAATTTATTGTCTTGAAATTGCTAGGTAATAATTCACTGATTTTTGATTTGAAATGAAAATAAGAAAACGCTGTAAAGTAACATATTCTACTAAAAATTTAATGATACAATATTTTAAAGGAAAGCAGCGATCTATAAATATCGTAATAACCATTTATTTGAAACGTTCAACTGCATCTGATGCTATGAAATGACAGAACTGGAAATATGAAAGACTAAAAATAAGAATCCTGAGAGAATGTGCTCCATACTAAAAAAATAGCTGTATAATATATTCATTCATAAACAAAGTTAGTAGACTGAGGATTATGTATTATTAAACAATGTGTATAATCAGAAATTCATATCTTGCACAAAAGAACTTTGTGCTAAGAAATAAAAGAATTTTTGCATTAACAATTCCCGCATAAACGATTTAGAAAATAATGGACAATGCACAGATATTTTGTACCAAATAAGTATTTATTCAAATGACCCATCAATTATTGGAGACTTGTAAGTGCTAATTTTTGCAAGTGCGAGAGCACCAGCTTTCTATATTTATTTAAGTGCGAAAAGCACCAACTCTTCTAAATCATTGTAAATATGAAAGACACCATTTGTTCTAAAACTTGCAAACGGCCCCAACTGATCTAAATTTTTGTACGTACGAAAGGCGACAACTATTCTAAATCATAGTAAGTATGAAAAGCTGTTCGAAAGCTTTGTAAGTGTGAACGACACCAACTGTTCTAAATTCATATAAGAGCGAAAAGCACCAACAGCAAATCATTTTTCAAGGTACTCGGTGGGTATCTTCTGGCCCCCTATGATGTGTTGCGGTTTAAGTAGTTAGTGCAAATGGACTATACTCAGATTATTTATGGTTAAACAAGGCGCTGGAAATAATTTTGGTTTATTACGGAAAAGATTTATATACTTATAAAAATTAGCAGATGGATTTGTTAAAAATTACATCAGTTTGCTAATTACAAATTCTGTTGATTAACTACATTATTAAAATTAAAATACGCATCCAAATTTTTGAGAAATGTTTTTATTAATTTATTTTATTTATTCTCATTGATCTCGCTTTCAACCTTTGGCCAGAATGTAAATGAGTTAGCACTCGTGTCTTCAAATGAGGTAGAAAGGAAGTCAATATTTAAGGGAAGGTTTTGGAAGGTGATTCTATATCGTGTTCTGCCTGCCTGAAAGCCATGTAATTATTTTTGATTTATTAGCGATTAATTTCTGTGGCGTTGAGCTCTTCTGCCATTAGGCTTATTTATACTGAGTTTCTATGAGTCACAGCCTGCCTACGTGTTAAGTAACCTGTGAAAAGCTGTCAGGCTAACTTAATTCTATTTTAATTTACTTGCTACCTTCTGAGTTAAACCGAAAGTGTTGGCTTTTGTAAGCACAACTTAGTGCAGTCTGTGCATAATATTGAGTTAATAAAGGGCTCTTTACACTCATCCTTTAGACTTTATCGTACTTATAGATAATTCTTTACTCAGTCTGTTAACATCTAGTTAGTTTATGTCCGTTACGAATAAGAGACATCATAGTTTCATTAGAGAAATCTTATAAGTTCCTTAATGCTTTATTAACGGCGGGCAGTTGCCTTTTCGGCATTGACCACTCCTAAGGCTGGAAGTGAAAAGAGTGGTTACTGGACATTTGAAGACAAATGTTCAGATTACGTTTTTCAGGGTCATAAAGTTGTCCATTAAATGATGCGAAAAGTCTATTGAGGAACCAGATGATATTGAAAAATATCTGTGAAGTATTTTCTGTTTCGTTTAAAAGTTATAGAAGGCTGGAAACTTTTAAACCCACCTATATGCATAAAAATAATTAATTTCCTTGTTAATTTGTACAAGTAATACATTTCTAGCACTAAATAAAACAAGAATAAAATATTGTAAACTACAATATATTGAAACTTGAACTAAATTAAATAATTTAAAATACACTCATGTCCATAAATTAAGGATAATTCGGAGTCACGCGGAAATCGAACGCTAAAATAAATATATCCCCTGTAAAATCACTACACACATCTTCAAGAATCATATGCAAATTTCAGGAAGTAATCAGATGACATCGATGGTACGTCACAATGACGAGAGTGTAAGAGAGTGATATATAAGGAATACAGGCAAAGAAGTAAAATTGTTCGCAGGCACTTTATAAGCATTTCAGTGCAATAACCGAATAGTTATGACACAAAGGACGCATTTGGATGATTTTTTACGTGATAGAATTATCGGCCGTCTGGAATGTGAGCGTACCCAACTGGAAGTATCAGACGAACTTGGAATTGTCCAAAGTGTCATCTCCAGGCTTTGGCAACGATTTCAAGATGACGGTAATGTGAGTAGACGTTACAGCACAGGTCGCCCCAGAGTTACCACGCCGAATGAGGACCGGTATTTGGCAGTTACTGCCAAAAGAAACAGGCGGAGCACAGTCTCAGACCTGTCTCCTCAGCTCTCTTTCAGCCACTGGTACTAACTCACTGTATACCTGCTCCGCCAACTTAATGGCACTACAGGGACTGATACACATCATCAGTCAGCCACCGACTAAGGATGGAAATAAACACTCTGCCGAGTCCTGGAACCCTCACCTCCGAGAGCCTCAGCCATTTTAACGAACTCAATCTACCCACCGCTAAACTGGCCGCCTAAGACCACCGTCCCAGAGGTCAGAGACCACGGCGGGGTGGGAGATAACAACTTGGAGTGATGACTGGCCGTTGATTAAGGCTACCTGCTAGTACTACACGGGATGCCCCCCTCCTTAGGCTTTACATGGAATACCAAGGACAGCAGTGACGAGACTCTCAAGGGTCCAGTTTGCTATTTGGCTACCAATACCCTGGTAGAGGGGACTAACACCACCCGGCCCATGAAGTATAGACTTACCCCATGGACCATCGGGAACTGCCAAGTTCATAAATTTTATACCCCCGGGGCCGAGACTGCCTAGGTACACATCCTAGCCAGTAGCCTGCGTCGACACCCAGCGGGACAGCCACTGGTACGACAATTTCAAGGCAGACTGTGTACAGACGCTTTGGGCAGATTGGTCTATATGCTCGTAGACCTGTCAGATGCGTTCCACTTACTGCAACTCACTGTCGCCTGCGGTTAGCCTGGAGTAGAGAGCATGCATTGTGGACACCGCAACAGTGGGCTTGTGTGATGTTTTCCGACGAGTCCAGGTTTAGCTTGCAGTCTGATTTTCGCCAGACTTTCATATGGAGAGCTCCAGGTACCCGCTACCACCAAGAAAATATCATTGAACGACACCATTACGGTAGTGCAGAAGTGCTCGTTTGGGGTGGAATTATTCTGGGTTCCAGAACTGACCTGCGTGTTCAAATTGGAACCATGACAAGCCAAATCTATCGGAACGTCATTCTGGAACAACATGTACGTTTGTTTCGGGGCGCCATGGGCGCACAATTTGTGTTTATGGATGACAACGCCCGTCCTCAACGTGAAAACATTGTAAGCGAATGCCTTCAATCGGAGCATATCACCCGTATGGACTGGCCAGCATTCTCACCGGACTTGAATCCAGTAGAGTAAGTGTGGGACATGCTTGGCCGACGAGTTGCAGCCCGTCAACCTCCTCCTACATGTCTACCGGAACTTCGGAGAGCATTACTTTTTGAGTGGCGTAATATCCCCCAAGATCAGATCGATAATTTGATACTCAGCATGCCTAGGCGTTGTACGGACTGTATTGCATCGTCTGGAAGACATACAATGTATTAACAATCATACCAATCATGTAATATTGGTTTTTTGTAAATATTTTTTTTTGTAATTTCCTCCAGGGAGAAAAAATCGCTAATTTTTTTAATAATATCAAACATATAGCATCTTTTTTTGCTCTTTACCTTTTGTTTAATAAATAAGCTTTACAAATAAGTCAAATTTGTTTTGCTTCTAACTCTTCCTTTGCCTGATTTTGCATTATCCTTAATTTATGGACATGAGTGTGTATAGTACTCATAGAAAGTGTTAGGACTAATTGTTTTTACAAATTCCAACATAGACAGCATTTAACTACTGTTACAGCTCAACTTGCTTTTCTCAATATATTTCCTGCATTTCGACAGAATGTCTCTGCAATTAATCTTTGCTTAAGCACATCACATCATACAAACTTCAATTTCCAGATATCTCATCTAAAGACTATTTTTGATTAGTGACTGTTTTTATTGACTAGAGAATCCTGTAGAATAATAACTGTAAAGGCCATATTTTATAGAGACTTTAAGGATAGGCTTTTGAAGAGAGTTTAACGAGTTAAGCCTGAAAATGCTCAACCGAGTAACTGGTTTCTCCTGCAGGAAAATACGCTGTCCCTCAATTTCATTTCCGCAAGTTTCTAGCAGAGAAAAGTGTCACAATTCTCAACCACTCCCTTCATTATCAGATCTGGTAGGTGCATATGCCAAGTATTGCGTAAACTTACAAGAATTGCATATGGAAGCCTAAGAAATTGTTTCCTTTAACTTTGCAAGAACTATGTGTTAAAGTTGCTTTCTTCTACTTGACAAGTAGCAAGTAGCGATTTTCTATGAATTTAAACTTAAAATTTTACAGAAGTAGTATATGATACATTAAAGTACATTTTCACACGCATCTATAATTGAAATGTAGTTCTTTTCTTATTGTATAGCAGGATATTTTTTCAAGAAATAAAAGTAGTCCTAATACTATGACAGAACCCTAATAGTGTTCAGATACTTGAAGCAGCGTCACTAGTCTTACGTTTTGGCTCTACTATTTTGGTACATAAGAGTCTTAAACTGCAGAAGAGCTGTGATCTGATTTAAATTCTGGAAGATCTGTGAGTCCGGTTTCCCCAGAGACAGCACATAACTCAGGCCTTTACTTTTAAAGGGAAGTCTTATATGATTTAAAATATTGAGTATTATGAGTTTTTTTTAAATTCTAGCTGCTCAAAAAATATAAAATTACAAGCAGGATTTATTTAACAAAATGATCTCTTCGGCGTTTGAATGGAATTGCATTTTTAAATTCTATATTTTATCTGCTTGATCACTGAATTCATAAACAATTTAAATGTATTAATTTAGTCATATCTTTATAATTTAATCAAGATTTGTTACAAAATTAGTGATATGTTTTTAGACTATTCAACTTTCCTTCAGTTCCTTTCAGAAGAAACAAAGCCGCCCAACCGGGATAGTGCTTAGCACCGCTGACAGCCGTACCAAAGGGCTCGAGTTTGAATTCCGGAGTAGGCATGGACTTTTGTAAATGTATAGTGCCTGTGCGCCATGGGAGCACTCTAAATATACAGTGAACCGAAAGTACTCTCGAGGAATCGGTGGTAGGAGAAGAAGGGTGGGAGACCCTCGGACCCGTCTCTCCAGGGTTCTGTCCTTCAAAAGTGGGAGCGGAACTGAGCAAAGTCGTACTGTCACCTATATGGAGCTCAAAGGTCTTGTCAACGATAGGCGCAATCTTGCATTTACTGCCACGATGAATTTTGTTGGCTTATTCTGAAGTTACTGTCAGGCAGGTGAGATAAGTCACAACTACATAGAAGAAACAAAATCCTGGTTTAAGAGTGTAAATTTATATTTTATGCAATATTTAGATTAAACCGAAATAATAAAAACAAAACGTACGAAAAAGCGAAATGTTCGATTTCATTCAAACAACTTTAAACGAAAATTATTAACTTGCAAAGTAATTTCTCGAAATATATTATATAAAATTTAATTTGCATCAATGTCATTTAATTCTAGAGTCATTAGGTAATTTTAAAGCAGGAGATTGAAAATGTGCAATGTCCTCGTCGGGACTCGAATACACGGCGAGTGTACTACCATTATGCCGCAAAGACATGCTGGAAGGAAGAAGAAAAAAAAACCTCATGTACTATGTTGAAAAAGCTAGAAGGCTTCGTAACAGTTTTGCCTCGGCTTTCAGTTTGATAAACGTTGTAACACTTTACTCGAGAGAGTAAGGTGAATATTAGAAGCAAGAATAAAGAAAGTTTAAAAAGCAAAAGCGTAGATATTGAATTAAATCAAAGTCAAATGCTCTCTGATCGCTGATAGCTGAAACCATCACCAAGTTTTAGATCTGTCAAGTTGTGCCAGACCTAAATCCTTTAAATGTTATCTCTGGCTCCGTGTAGGAAGTTAGGCAACTTATCACTTCGTTTTAATTTTCCAGTGAAATAACGTCGGAAGAAAGTTTAAAACAAAGCTCTTCATTAAATCCTTAGCCTAACAATTCAACAACTCGTTTAATAATGAAAGACTCCACTACTAGCGGAATAAACAGAACACAAAATTTAAAGTATGACATAAGTACTTAAATTAAAATATTCACAACACAAGGTCTCTCTATAAGTTTTGGTTCAGACTGTCCACTCGCGCCAACAAATATGGCTATCAAAGGCTAAACCGATCCATATAAATTTAGAATCTAAGGGAAAATGTATTGAGGCAGTCAACGATCGTTGCCAAAAGATCTCTTTTAAAACTAGGACTTTGTTCCATTAAGCTTTAACTAATTTGCATTCTGGTAAGAACCGACGAAAGTAGAAGTGACAGTGAAGTTAACAACAGAGCAAATCACAGGAAATAATATGGTAGCGTGATACATTTTTTGGCCCTTTGGTTATTCATTATACTAAAATTATACTATGTGAAGTATGACTTTCAAGGTGACATTAAAGATTCTTACTAATTCCATTTTTCGGAAGCAAGGAGAAATCATAGGCTTAACTTTGATTTCTCGTCAAGGGATATCTTCAGCATGAGAAACGTATCAATAGAGATTTTCTAAACAAAAGGCAAGGTAGCACAATAATTGGTCAATTCAACTGATCTTCGGCGGCGCAGAAAATATCAGAGAGAGGTGCTAGTGCACAAGCAAGAATTTCCTGGCTACATTTATCAGGAATAATATATCTGACGCGCAGCTAGCTCTCTTAGATATTCTCGAAAGACAGCAAATTGTAAACGGGAAGGAACCCTTTCTCGCTCATGCGATCTTGAATTCTGTTCCAGATTTTATGACGTGGTGGTCATGCTCTATTGTATTGAGACTGATGAAGAGATCTCAGTTTAGACTTCGTTGTGTTAAATACCCTATTTTTTCTAAACGGTGATTTTCTCAACAATTTTTATTTGCTTTTCAATGTTTTACTAGGTTAAGAAAATAATCAAAACTCCCAGAAATGGAAATACTTATGCACACAGAATAGCTACAAGAAAAGAAGGGGTTGGATATCCCGATTTTATGCGTGTGAACTGCTCAGATATTCAAAACAATAACGTGAAACACAGAACTGAAGATTTCCTAAAAGGAGAGCTTCCATCACACGGGGAATACTTGTTCAAGTAATTCCTCTAATTAAACTTCCTTTTCTGATCGCTATGGTTCGGGAGCAAAGGACCCCATCAATGACCGAGGGGATGACTCCTGAACACTGGTTGTTTGATCGGAGTTACAATTTACGAAAGACGTCTGAACTTTGGTTATTCTACCCCGGTTAGAGTCCTGGCGAAGTGGCTGCAGCATGGGTAATTTTTTGATTTTCCCCATGTATCAGGTAAATACTAGCCAGAATCAGCTGAAAACTCCGTCACAAAGGTTTCCTTTTCCCTACGAAGATAATTCAGGTGTATTTTGCCATAATTTTATATATCCAAATATAATAGGGAACGAAGGTAACAGCGTATAGATATGGATCAGGTAGCGTGCACAAATTGCTGTAAAACCGAATTCGTTAAATAAATGTATCAAATAAATGTGCAAACTGCATTGACGTTTTGACGATTTAATGACTTATTCATCACTGAGATATAAAATGTAAGATCTGAAGTTAACAGATTGGAATTTTTATTTATTTGTGTTACAAAGCCTCTATTCGATAATTCGCTTTAATACTGAATCAGCCAGAGATCATATTGACAAGTAGTGAATTTAAATTTAGAGGTATGTACAATCGCCGCAGGGGTTTCTTTCGGGAAATAGCGACTACCTGAGCTAATATACAGGTTATTACACGAAGTTATTTGAGCCCATCGACGAACACAATTTACGGTATAAAAAAATTTAAGCATTGCAATTTACCACCACTTCCGACAAACAGTGTCTTATCACGGACGTAAACGTATTAATAACTTCTTCCGCCTTTTCTCGTGGCCTTCCGATAATTGCGTAACGTCCCGAGGAATTATGAAGCGGATAGTTATGGTTACGGCGGTTTAACTAAGCCTAGGAGAGATAATTCCATCAAGCTTGGCAAGATTAGTTTGAGGGGAAGATGATACGGGAATAATTGCTTTCGCGTGCCTCGCACTCCAATGGCACTTCGCCAGTTAATATAGCCTTCGAGGGTCGACGTTCTTCAGCGAACGGTGGCAGCACAATTTGTTGCAATTTAGGCTTGAGACGCAGATGTTGCACGAGAGAAAGGAGATGCGCATGCCGGAGATCATTTAGAGTTTATTTTTTATTAACCTTTTTCTTATACACACGGATAAATAACGAAAGTCTTTTGTATTTCACGCTGTACGGCGGATCCCGTTAAATATCTTTAAAGTAACACGCAATATAGTATCACAGAGAAAAGTTAATTAATGAATTTTTTTTATATTAAAGAAGTATAAAAAGAATCTTTAAGTTTTTTTAAAAATGTTGAATTGTTTTCGTTTTTCTTGTTCAAAATAATTTTGCATGGTGTTTCAGCTCTTTAAATTGAATCTTTACTGTTGAATGAAATTAAAAAATCGTTCCAGATCTTGAATTTTAAAAAATCTGTTATTTCTTCTTGGAATGAAAAATGGTACAATGAGAGAAAATATCAAAATATTAAAAAAGCGTTTGGACAAAATTTCAAAAAGGAAAATTTGTAATAAAGGCTGCAATATATTTGCTATTCCAATAAAATAACTGTAATTATAATAGAATAACAACTGTTATTTCATCAAAATCAATCCCTTTTATTTCTAATAAAGCAAACTTAGAAATTTTTCATTCGGTATTAAAAACCTATTTTACATTTTAATGTACAAAGTCCAAAGAAATTTTGAAGTGCATATAAAATTACATTTTAATAAACAATTATGTTTCGCTAAGGAACGAACTTTTATGATATTGAAGATTAATAAAGGATCTTATGCATGGATCGTAAACAATGTCTTTATGTCGAAAGTGATTTTATCGGTAATGAAAAGAATGATACTTCGAAGAAGTAAACAAATGAACTCTTGGGCAAAGGGTTTAGGTAACCGATTTATTATTAAACAAATGCCACGCTACTGATCATCGAGTCATTAGGCAACGAGATATTTTTAACAATGCTTTTTAATACAATACTTTTAACAATAAAATGAAAATCATTTAATGCAAAACATATGTCCGGATGAACAGCAGTCATGTCATCGGAGTCACACACAATACACTCAGGTATATTAATCAGTTTAAAATGAAACAAATGGGCACTAAGACAATCGGATCCATCCAAAAGTCTAAAGTCGGCTACAGCAGAGGCAAGGGGTGAGCTCAAGACACTTGAATACCACAAGACACACTCCAGGGCTTAACGCCAGTAGCGTGGGAAACCACATGACGAAGAGATTGCTTGAAAATTCTCTTTATTTCTAATTTTGCAGACGAGAGCGGAAGGTTTTTGTGAAACTTTTGGATAATGTCAGTTCCCTTTTTTGTCAAAAGGTCCACCATCTTGTTTACACAGAGACCCCAATGTGATGGTATCCACTAGAAAGCAACCTTTCCCTGAATTTCCTACAAACCTGTCTACGAGAAAGCCTCAGTTTCTCAAAGTTGTTGCTTCTCAAAGTCTAGAGAGCAGAGATAGAATCAAACTTACATCCTTCTCAAGAGGTGGAAGACGAACAGCAAATTGGTGAGACCTATATAAATAGCTTCGAGCTCTTCATCAAAGTGAGTTGTAAGTGAACCAACATGTAGGTAAAATATGAAAAGGTCACTAAAACCACCAGCACCGGAACGCTAAGTAAAATTCAAAAGAGACACCCAGCAGTGTAGATGCGAAACCACCCGTCAGAAGGGAAACTAGTTTTAATAGTTTCTAAGGCTGTAGCACCGAATGCAATGGAACTAAGAACAAAGTCCAATCTTACATGGAGTATTATGTGTTCCAATGAACTCACAAAATATAATAGTTCATAGCGCATATTAATAATAACGTTATAATGGGCGTTTTCAGGAACGCACTAGATAAAGATACTATGAATCTTTAAATTACGGAGTCTAATTAGTCTATTATAAAGAATAGGTTAGGTAACTGAATATGTCATTACAATTCCAAGTACCCTCAGTAATGAGGGGTTGCTCATAATTTAAATATTGCTTTAGTTTTTGATGCTTACTAGTAGCTCAATCAAAAAAAAAAAAAAACACGTTGAACTGCTGGTTCGACCTGAGTTCATATCTGGAAGAAAGAAGAATTTGTACTGTTCTTTTACCATATTACCAAACTTGTTCTATATTACTGCAACTTCCACACATATGTAAATGCCTTCATTATCTGAAGTTTCTTTCTATAAAACTTACAGTTTCTCATTTGAATATAATTTTTGCTAAGCAGCTATCCGAATATTGAGCGAGTTGTTCACTTTATTTAATTTCACTCTATATGATGTGTAGAGTTTGCAGTAATTTTACTGTTGTATTTCTCATGTCAAGTTTCACATGTATAGATTATGTTAATTATTAATACAGATATTTATTGTCTCTGCCAGTTGCGTTTTCCAGTCCATAACTAATTATTCCAGTTAGGGAAGATTAAAGTTAAGTTAGGGAAGATTCTTTCATTAAGGTTAAATTGTCCCATTAATACATCCAAATACATTTAGGCGAGGCAGGGTAATAAATATATATTATATTATTATAACCGTATGGATACGCAAACGTAAGCCTGAGGCGTTAAGATTTATTGTCCTATGTCCTTCTAATCACAGTAATCAGAAATTGGTATTGGTTTAAAATAAACTTATAAGGTATATCTCCCACATTCTTAGCGTGCCTTCGTGGTGTAATGGTCAGCACACTGAGCCGGTATTTCAGAGGTCCGTGGTTCGATTCCCGGCGAAGGAATTGCATATTTTTCATGTCTCCTGCTTCCAAAAAAAATCCTAATGTCTCTACACTGGCGCCCGAACTAAAAGGTTTGTGGATGATGACTCTCCACACCCAGGATTTGGCGACTAGGTCCCCTAAAACCCTGGTCGCCCTTTAAAAAGGGGAGTATATAAGGTATTTCTCCGGCCTTCTTCGCATGCCTTCGTGGTGTAGTGGTCTGCATGGTCGACGCGTAACCGAGAGGTCCGTGGTTCGATTCCCGGCGAAGGCGATGCTCATTTTTCACCTCTCCTGCTTTGTAGTAACCTAATGTCTCTACAACTGGCGCCCGAACTAAAAAAGGTGGTGGATGATGATTCTCCACCACCGTGATTTGGCGATTAGGTCACCAAAACCCCAGTAGCCCTTTAAAAAGGGGAGTATATAAGGCAGGGCTTCTTAAACTTTTTTATATAGCGACCCCCTTCAAGCTTAGGAAATTTTAAACGACCCCCTCCTCCATATAATGAAATATATATTAACCGTAGATGTAGATGTAATATCGCACTATTTTACAATGTAAATAAAATAAGGATTAAAGAATACGTGCCCATTCTTTTCGCATATATATAATTGGAAACGTTGACGGGATATCGGTCGTAATAAAACACAATAAATAGAATGACATAAAACTATATATATATTTATTCAATAGAAAAAATAAACTTTTGTAACAATTTTTTTATAAGAAAACATAAAACTATATCTATATATTCAATAGAAAAAATAAACTTTTGTAACAATTTTTTTAATAAAAACATATTATTAACATCAAACAATATTAATGTGACGGATGTGATTGTTTATTTTTACACAAATAATTAAATCTAGGCTCAATTTGAGTTAGTGCAGATCGTAATAAATTTTCAACGTTTATTAAAGTTGAACGGTATTTTGATTTTATGTAAGTTAATGTGGAAAAGGCTGATTCACATAAATATGTTGTACAAAATGGCAGTAATTTGTTCATTGCCATTTCCGATAGTAGGGGATATTCTGATTTGATTTCTATCCAAAATTCATGCACAGGCACTTGAGAAAATCTGAGTCGCAAGGTAGTATCACTTGTTAATTCTGCAAATTCTTCTTGTGCTTTTAAGTTTAGAAAATTAATTTCTTCCATTTCAATTGAAAATGGATTGCAAATCCATTGTTGTGTATCGATATCATTGGGAAAATACCTATGCATGTAAACTTCCATATCCTTCAAATGATTAACTATAATTTTTGTTATAGGAGTATCTTTTTTTGAAATATTGTTACTAATTATATACTCGTCAGTAAATGGAAACATTTCGAGCGATCCACTTTCCACTCTGTTCTTCCATATAAGAATTTTTTTAACAAAGGCCTCAAGTTTATTTTTTAACATAAACATATTAACGCAGACTCCCTGCATTGATAAAATCATATCATTGATTTTATCAAAAATATCTGCCAAATAGCATAGCTTGAGAAGCCATAAATTATCGTGAAAATAATCGGCCAAATTAGAATTTTGCTCTGTTAGAAATATAAGAACTTCATCTTTTAAAGTTAATAATCGTTTCAAACTTCGACCTCTTGATAGCCACCTAACTTCAGCATGTAGCAATAAACTTGTATAATCCGAATCCATATCAATGCACAAATTTTTAAACAATCGACTATTAAGTGCTCGACTTTTAATAAAGTTAATGATTTTGACTGCATCAAAAAACACAGTGTTTAATTCTGGTGCAATTTTTTTAACAACAAGTGCCTCTCGGTGAATCATACAATGTGTAAATGTAATATGATCATTTCCAGCTTTAACAAATGCTGTAAAACCAAGATCTTGTCCGGTCATTGCTGCAGCACCGTCCGTGCACACACCAACACAATTTTTCCAATTTAATCCTTCTTTTTCAAAAAACTCATTTACTTTTTTATATATATCTTTTCCACGAGTATGACCTTCCAGAGGACGACAAAACAGTATATCTTCATGAATGCTTCCCTCATAAATATATCTTACAAAAAGTAACAACTGTGCCATTTTTGAAATGTCTGTCGACTCGTCCAGTTGTATTGCAAACTTTGAGCTGTCTTTAAGCCTCATAAGAAGCTGTTGAAATTGATCATTGCTAATGTCTGAAATTCTTTTGGACACAGTGTCATTTGATAATGGAATTTTACTAATTTCAGCAGCATACTGTTTTCCATGAACAATTTCAGACATTCTTATAGCTGCAGGTAGTAAAAGTTGCTCTCCAATAGTAAAAGGCTTTTTCGTTTTTGCTATCAAATACGAAACTTCATACGATGCCAATAGATATTTATCATTCAAAGTAACATACTTCTCCAAAGTGTCCTTTTCTTTATTTGATGTTTGCAAAAGACGCTCAAAATATTCTATTGGCTTTTTTGATAACGTTGCATGTTTAGTATTCAAATGTCGTTGCAGTTTTGACGGTTTCATGCTTTCTGCAGCCAAAACTTCTTTGCAAATTAAGCACACTGGTAGTTCTTCATTGTTGTGAGAAGAGCATGTGAAGCCATACTGCAAATATGATTCGTCATATTTTCTTTTTTTTGTTTTGCTAGAAGTCGGATTTGAAGCACTGCAACTTGGTTGTGACGGCGTGGCAGACTTATTAGTTGGAATTTTAATTAGCCATTTATCCATGATGGTTAAATAATAATAAATAATTAAACAAAATGTAGTTGAACTTTAACGTAATAATTAAAAACACCAACTGAAAATTACACAGTAAATACACACATGTCACTACGAAGACAAAGCTGAGTCCAAACTGAAGTACAAACAGAAAAATAACTACACTCGAATCTTTACCAGTGCAATGACAACAAATTACGATCAGATCAACCCCGACGCATGGCGTGTTCAAAGTGTGCAGCGCACAAAGGCACCGTATCACAAAGACGCCGAAAAAGAAGCTTTCATTTAATTTTTTT
The DNA here is from genome assembly GCA_000611955.2 of Stegodyphus mimosarum. Classification (NCBI taxonomy): domain Eukaryota; kingdom Metazoa; phylum Arthropoda; class Arachnida; order Araneae; family Eresidae; genus Stegodyphus; species Stegodyphus mimosarum. The sequence goes on along the minus strand of KK122589.1, from coordinate 125,085 downwards.
TATTATTCTTTTATAAAAATAATATGCCGATTCGCCTAGCCTAGCTTGATTATGCTTCCGTATTGTATGTGTAAGCTGTAAGGCGACGCGGCGTCTGGGTACTTAAGTTATCTTGCAAACACTGACGCCGGCGGCCAGACATCAATGTCGAACGTTCAGTTGAAAATCGAGGAGCGCGTTGTATTTATTATTTTAAATGCTACTTCCATATTTTCATTTATAGGCCCTACATAACAGTTTTGCATTGCCACTTTTTTCAAAAAATAGTTATAATAAAACTACAATAGTATTTTGTATGATTTTTATTTGTATTTATATTTGTACGTAGTGTGTATACTAATTTTAAAATTTTATTTATAATGATTGAAAAGTATCAGATCTTTGCGACCCCCTTTCAGTAGTCTCGCGACACCCCTGGGGGTCGCGACCCACAGTTTAAGAAGCCCTGATATAGACGAATCTTGCTTAAAGCGAATTCCATATGTGTGATGACCGGTCAGCACGATTGAGCGAAAAGGTACTATTTCTTGCTTTACTCGAACGAAAGTTTAGCTGAAGCGATTATTTCTATGTTATGGGAAATTTTGTGTTGCCAATCTGTAAGCAAAAATTCTCTTTAAAATCCAGTAATTTTATTAAACTATACAAACGACGAAATATTATGCGTCAGTCCAACCCACATCCTGAAGATATGATTAGCAATCAGCCTCCGCTAATTAGTATACCGTCAAATGTAATCTTTCGCTTAATTTTGTGTTAACGATTTATTTAAATTTGTTGAGCTGCCCCTTAGATACCAATTGCCAATGGATTTCATGATGAACGATGTCTTTAGCGTTAATTCTGCTGCTAAGAAACTTCTTAGTGGAATCTTTCCAAAAATTTTTAAATGTTACTTTATATTGCATTACATTAAGATGCATTTATTATCCATATAATCTGCCAACTCTCCAACTCTTAATGTGGCGAAAAAAGAAAAAAAAAACTCAATTTATCAGCCTTTTTATTTTGTAAACAGCTAATTTTTGAAACTTTTTCAACTGTTAATTCCCAGAATCTTTAATTTACATTTACATCTTAAATTTTAAATTTTAATTTACATTTTAAATTTAATCAACATGCAATTGTTTAAAAACTGAGGGATTTAAAATAAATACGTCTGCTTCTTGATAATGTATTGTGTCGTACCACATCTTTGTCCCTCAAGCTTACCCATAAATGGCTTCGACTCAATTTCATTTTTATAATGTATCTAAATTTCCATAACTACCTCATTGCAGCGATCGTCAATTTGTAGGTCACATATGAATCAAAAGACTTGAGGTCACATTTTAAATTTCATTTTAAAAATTACAGTCCATTCCCGATTAACCATAGATGTTACGAACCAGTCATTTCTAAAATTATCTGCTGCGTATACCACATGACTTCCTTTTACGGAATATTGAATTGCACCCATTTTTCATTTCAGCTCAACAAGTTGGGTACGCCCACATTCCAGACGGCCGATAATTCTACATGTAAAAAATCATCCAAATGTGTCCTTTTTGTCATAACTATTCGGTTATTGCACTGAAATGCTTATAAAGCACCTGAGAACAATTTTACTTCTTTGCTTGTATTCCTCATATATCACTCTCTTACAATCTCGTCATTGTGACGTACCATCGGTGTCGTCTGGTTACTTCCTGAAATTTGCATATGATTCTTGAAGATTTGTGTAGTGATTTTACAGGTGATATATTTATTTTAGAGTTCGATTTCCGTGTGACTCTGAATTATCCTTAATTTATGGACATGAGTGTATAAGGGCCTTAAAATTTAGGGCAGCACCTTCTAACCACGGTTGGCGAAACAGAAGATAAAGAACACTTCTTCAACATTTTATTCCTGACCTTAAAATTTTCCTACCGCGGTCTCTTATCATATATAACATGATGAGGCAATTTGTAATTGCAACATTTTTTAATCATCTATTTCAACTTCTTTCTATCATATTTAGAAATATATCGCTTTAGACACAAATTTGCACTTTGTTGCATTTATTACTTCTTATAATAAATAATGTAAAAACTTCATATAGGTCCTTAATCTGTTTATCTATCGATTTGCTGGTTAATATGATGCCATCTAAATAAACAGTTCTTGATGTCTATAGTACAGGCCTCAAAATAAAGTCCATTGTCCACTGAAACGCAGTAGTAGCTCGACATAAACCGAATGGAAGTCCTAGAAATGCATACCCATTCGAGTTTTGCAAAACTTCGTCTTCGACATATTCTCGCTTATTTGAAAATATCCAGAAGTTAAATACAAAGCGATTATATATTTTATTTTCAGCAATTGGTAAGAGGTAAATTGGATATTTCTTTATGCTATTGTATTTCCTGTATCATAAACGCCGAAATACCAAGATTCATAGTGTGTATGGCGGTGGACAGAGATTATTCTTTTTCCGGCACCGAAACCATTGGAATTGCTTAGGGGCAACTTGTGAAAATTATTATTTTATTTTTAATTATCTCTTTAATATACTCTCATTTATGTTTTCTTAACTTTGCGCTTATATAACATTTTAACTGATTTTCATTCTAGTGGAAATTGACGAAAAAAGTTACAGCAAAGAGTTGTTTAACATAAAAATCTTATAAACTAATTGCATGCATTTTTTTGCGTTCTTCTCTGTAATTAATATTAATATGAATAAGTTTCCTTTAGAAAGTGTTCAGCCTAGGGGTCTATCTATTAAATCAGATAAGCTTTGCATACTTTGCCAATTTTTAATTAGGCTACAGTAACTTTTTGACTGTAATACTTTCGAAATTTTTTCCCAGTATTTTTCTTTCAAGTACGGTTGCTTCAAATGCTCAAGTAGATAATAAAAACTAACAATAGTAAGTTAATTTAATTTAAATTTCTTATATTCACTAAATTTGTTTTGCATTCTAAGGTAATGATAAGTTGGTAATTTGACCGTATTCTGAAAAGGTTATACATGCAGTTAGCTTCAGTGAAATTCGGTTTGATGCCAAATTAAATTAAACTCTTCATTTAATTTTACTATACGAAGACCAGAATAACGAAATTAATTTTACAAATAATATTACAGCAGATCTACAAGCATCTGGGTAACTAGAGTTTTATGCGAAGTGACTGAAATCCTAGTACTCTTACGAAGACGTGGAAGGCAAATCTTATTAAATATTCATTCTTAAAATTCATTCATGAGTAAACGTCGTGCAGAAGAATTGAATGCGAATTTTATTGTAAAGGGAATTTGTGCCTCCCTTTGCATTTCCTACTTTGTATTAAGAACGATGAATTGCTGCTGTTGGATTTCCCGAGAGCTCACTAGGTGGCGCATCTTCATGAATATTTCAAGAAATTACTACAAGGGCGATCGATTTTTCCAAATGACTGTAAAAATAAAATGGAAATTTTAAATTCATTACAATTTTCGGTTTTGGTTATTTTTCATGTTCCGTGCAGTAATGCAATATCTTCGAATTTGCATGATTCATAGGCTTTTTTAGGTGTTCTGGAAAACTAAAAAACAAACGATTCTTCGACAATAATATGTGTAGTTAGAAACATCATTTTTTAATTGCAATAATGTTGAGAATTTTAGATAAATGTTTATAAAAATCATAATTCTGATGTATTAAGAACTAAATGCCTTTAAAAAGTTATTGATCGGATTACTACTAAATTTCGATTTAGTGGAGAAATGCTGCTAACGACTTTCACAGGTAATTCAAAATCCCAGCTATTCCAAAGACAGTTAGAAAAAACGGAGAAAAGGAATAACCCACATTGTAATTAACAGAAAGATATCATTAATAATTTATCCAAAATTTCAAGCACTTAAACCTTGGAATTCAGTCGATTTGGTTATCTAAACTCTTCTTAAGATTAGTAATAAAACTTAGCTAATTTAATATTATACTAGAAACATATAAACTGGTAACTTTACAGAACGATTTGATTGTGAAGAGGCAAAACTTTGTTTTTAATCGAAAAGTTAACTTATGAATTATTTATAATACTTATGGAAATTATTATTTGGCCGATGCTGCACCCGTAATCTTAATACTCAGATAGCGTTACTCACTGGAAGAGAAAGGACAACAAAAAATTTAAAATTAGGCAGAAAAGTCCTACTGTTGGAGTAGGGGTTTTCAGAGAAATTTTGCCGTGGCAAATCGCAAAATTTGGTTTTTCTCTGAAAGGGCCTGTGTCCGATCGCCCTCCAAATCAGTCATGTATTTTTCATGTTTTCGTATACAAACGGGCTGGAGTTTGGTAGTTCTATAACAATATCCGAATGCTAACATTAACTGGGATCACATTAAGCGGCGTCTAATATACTGAAAACAGAAAGAGCACACTTACAATGACAAAATAAACATCATTATAAATGAATAAACTAACATATAAATGTCATTAAAGAAAAATATTTGAAAGCGAACTTGTTTTCTTTTGCATTTCTCTTGTACTTCGATAGAAGTTAATGTGAAATAGGCGATTGATTTGTACGTTTGATTTCATACATTATTCTTACGAATGAACAGGTTATCATGGATCATTTAAATATGCTTATATACACACTTTCAGAATTACGTTAAATTATGTACTTTGTGGAAAAAAACAGCCTCCAGATATTGCGACATCTTCTGCTTTTCCTGTTGTTTTCCTACGGAATTTGTTTTTCCTTTTTCCCTTCAAAGATTGTTTTGTTGCACGCTGACGGTTTCTGGAAGAATTTCTTTCCCTGATTCCTCAATAAAAAATTTAACCTTTTTACTTACTTGTACTAAGTACAAAGGAACTATTGTAGTCGCAAAAAATTTTGGGTATCATATTTCAACGAAAATAACCATTTTGACCCCTATCGAATGCAATTTAACGATGTTTTTGCGTGATATCTGAACGTAAGGACAGAATAAAGGACTCTTTTCCCCCTAAAAAAATATAAAAATGGCTTAAAATGGATTCTGAAGAGATTTTTTCGTAGCGTCCATGCGTACGTACGTACGTATGTATGTATGTATGTACATTGCATAACTCAAAAACGAGTAAGCTCAGAATGTTGAAATTTTGCATGTAGGACTACTATAACATGTAGCTGTGCACCTTCTATTTGGGTGGCTATTGGCCGCACCAAAAGTATGTAAATATATATATATATATATATATATATGCACTGTGTTACTCGGCTCAGTGAGCTCAGTTTTTTTTTCTTATTATGTTGGTAAATTGTGCAGTTTTTGCTTTAAAAATTATTGAACTATGTTGTTCTTATCTTCCGGTTAAGGCTTTTATGCCTTTAGTAAATATGCATGCAAGATTTGTGAATTATCAACAATTTAAAAGTTGTTTAAGTGCGACTAAGCCTAGTAATTTTTTATATGGAAGCCAGATTTCTTTACATTTGAGATTATATTTTAGGAGAATAGTGGATTTGTTTCCAATCTAGAGAAACTAAGCGTTGCAACAACAAACATAACGCCTTCTTTTATTATTGCGAATTAAATCATGCTTTATCCATTCTGGAATTTATTCGAGGAAATAAGTATTTAAGATTTTCGTAATTTTTAATATAGATATTTTGAGTTTTTATGTACGTTTGCCTTGCGGAGAAGTGAGAACTGAATTAATTGAATGAGAAATACTGAATCGTCTGCGAAAAATTGTTTCTTTTTTTGCTTGTTTGTTTGTTAATTTCTTTTATACATCTTTTAGATTTATTATAGTATTTAAATAGAACATGTGGCAGCGATTACACAATTCTTGAGATGATATACATAATTTTTGTGCATTCTGAGTTATACAAGGAATGATATGTAACACTGTTAAGTGAACCCAGCTCCAGAGTGTCTCTGTGGTAAAAAGAATATAGTGCATTTATTCTATTGTGGTTTATCTATTACTAAAGAAGTAAATTTAATTCAATCCAGTAAGTTTAAATGAAATGAAAAATGGGTGCAATTCAATATTCCGTAAAAGGAAGTCATGTGGTATACGCAGCAGATAATTTTAGAAATGACTGGTTCGTAACATCTATGGTTAATCGGGAATGGACTGTAATTTTTAAAATGAAATTTAAAATGTGACCTCAAGTCTTTTGATTCATATGTGACCTACAAATTGACGATCGCTGCAATGAGGTAGTTATGGAAATTTAGATACATTATAAAAATGAAATTGAGTCGAAGCCATTTATGGGTAAGCTTGAGGGACAAAGATGTGGTACGACACAATACATTATCAAGAAGCAGACGTATTTATTTTAAATCCCTCAGTTTTTAAACAATTGCATGTTGATTAAATTTAAAATGTAAATTAAAATTTAAAATTTAAAATGTAAATGTAAATTAAAGATACTGGGCATTAACAGTTGAAAAAGTTTCAAAAATTAGCTGTTTACAAAATAAAAAGGCTGATAAATTGAGTTTTTTTTTTCTTTTTTCGCCACATTAAGAGTTGGAGAGTTGGCAGATTATATGGATAATAAATGCATCTTAATGTAATGCAATATAAAGTAACATTTAAAAATTTTTGGAAAGATTCCACTAAGAAGTTTCTTAGCAGCAGAATTAACGCTAAAGACATCGTTCATCATGAAATCCATTGGCAATTGGTATCTAAGGGGCAGCTCAACAAATTTAAATAAATCGTTAACACAAAATTAAGCGAAAGATTACATTTGACGGTATACTAATTAGCGGAGGCTGATTGCTAATCATATCTTCAGGATGTGGGTTGGACTGACGCATAATATTTCGTCGTTTGTATAGTTTAATAAAATTACTGGATTTTAAAGAGAATTTTTGCTTACAGATTGGCAACACAAAATTTCCCATAACATAGAAATAATCGCTTCAGCTAAACTTTCGTTCGAGTAAAGCAAGAAATAGTACCTTTTCGCTCAATCGTGCTGACCGGTCATCACACATATGGAATTCGCTTTAAGCAAGATTCGTCTATATCAGGGCTTCTTAAACTGTGGGTCGCGACCCCCAGGGGTGTCGCGAGACTACTGAAAGGGGGTCGCAAAGATCTGATACTTTTCAATCATTATAAATAAAATTTTAAAATTAGTATACACACTACGTACAAATATAAATACAAATAAAAATCATACAAAATACTATTGTAGTTTTATTATAACTATTTTTTGAAAAAAGTGGCAATGCAAAACTGTTATGTAGGGCCTATAAATGAAAATATGGAAGTAGCATTTAAAATAATAAATACAACGCGCTCCTCGATTTTCAACTGAACGTTCGACATTGATGTCTGGCCGCCGGCGTCAGTGTTTGCAAGATAACTTAAGTACCCAGACGCCGCGTCGCCTTACAGCTTACACATACAATACGGAAGCATAATCAAGCTAGGCTAGGCGAATCGGCATATTATTTTTATAAAAGAATAATAAAAAAAATTAAATGAAAGCTTCTTTTTCGGCGTCTTTGTGATACGGTGCCTTTGTGCGCTGCACACTTTGAACACGCCATGCGTCGGGGTTGATCTGATCGTAATTTGTTGTCATTGCACTGGTAAAGATTCGAGTGTAGTTATTTTTCTGTTTGTACTTCAGTTTGGACTCAGCTTTGTCTTCGTAGTGACATGTGTGTATTTACTGTGTAATTTTCAGTTGGTGTTTTTAATTATTACGTTAAAGTTCAACTACATTTTGTTTAATTATTTATTATTATTTAACCATCATGGATAAATGGCTAATTAAAATTCCAACTAATAAGTCTGCCACGCCGTCACAACCAAGTTGCAGTGCTTCAAATCCGACTTCTAGCAAAACAAAAAAAAGAAAATATGACGAATCATATTTGCAGTATGGCTTCACATGCTCTTCTCACAACAATGAAGAACTACCAGTGTGCTTAATTTGCAAAGAAGTTTTGGCTGCAGAAAGCATGAAACCGTCAAAACTGCAACGACATTTGAATACTAAACATGCAACGTTATCAAAAAAGCCAATAGAATATTTTGAGCGTCTTTTGCAAACATCAAATAAAGAAAAGGACACTTTGGAGAAGTATGTTACTTTGAATGATAAATATCTATTGGCATCGTATGAAGTTTCGTATTTGATAGCAAAAACGAAAAAGCCTTTTACTATTGGAGAGCAACTTTTACTACCTGCAGCTATAAGAATGTCTGAAATTGTTCATGGAAAACAGTATGCTGCTGAAATTAGTAAAATTCCATTATCAAATGACACTGTGTCCAAAAGAATTTCAGACATTAGCAATGATCAATTTCAACAGCTTCTTATGAGGCTTAAAGACAGCTCAAAGTTTGCAATACAACTGGACGAGTCGACAGACATTTCAAAAATGGCACAGTTGTTACTTTTTGTAAGATATATTTATGAGGGAAGCATTCATGAAGATATACTGTTTTGTCGTCCTCTGGAAGGTCATACTCGTGGAAAAGATATATATAAAAAAGTAAATGAGTTTTTTGAAAAAGAAGGATTAAATTGGAAAAATTGTGTTGGTGTGTGCACGGACGGTGCTGCAGCAATGACCGGACAAGATCTTGGTTTTACAGCATTTGTTAAAGCTGGAAATGATCATATTACATTTACACATTGTATGATTCACCGAGAGGCACTTGTTGTTAAAAAAATTGCACCAGAATTAAACACTGTGTTTTTTGATGCAGTCAAAATCATTAACTTTATTAAAAGTCGAGCACTTAATAGTCGATTGTTTAAAAATTTGTGCATTGATATGGATTCGGATTATACAAGTTTATTGCTACATGCTGAAGTTAGGTGGCTATCAAGAGGTCGAAGTTTGAAACGATTATTAACTTTAAAAGATGAAGTTCTTATATTTCTAACAGAGCAAAATTCTAATTTGGCCGATTATTTTCACGATAATTTATGGCTTCTCAAGCTATGCTATTTGGCAGATATTTTTGATAAAATCAATGATATGATTTTATCAATGCAGGGAGTCTGCGTTAATATGTTTATGTTAAAAAATAAACTTGAGGCCTTTGTTAAAAAAATTCTTATATGGAAGAACAGAGTGGAAAGTGGATCGCTCGAAATGTTTCCATTTACTGACGAGTATATAATTAGTAACAATATTTCAAAAAAAGATACTCCTATAACAAAAATTATAGTTAATCATTTGAAGGATATGGAAGTTTACATGCATAGGTATTTTCCCAATGATATCGATACACAACAATGGATTTGCAATCCATTTTCAATTGAAATGGAAGAAATTAATTTTCTAAACTTAAAAGCACAAGAAGAATTTGCAGAATTAACAAGTGATACTACCTTGCGACTCAGATTTTCTCAAGTGCCTGTGCATGAATTTTGGATAGAAATCAAATCAGAATATCCCCTACTATCGGAAATGGCAATGAACAAATTACTGCCATTTTGTACAACATATTTATGTGAATCAGCCTTTTCCACATTAACTTACATAAAATCAAAATACCGTTCAACTTTAATAAACGTTGAAAATTTATTACGATCTGCACTAACTCAAATTGAGCCTAGATTTAATTATTTGTGTAAAAATAAACAATCACATCCGTCACATTAATATTGTTTGATGTTAATAATATGTTTTTATTAAAAAAATTGTTACAAAAGTTTATTTTTTCTATTGAATATATAGATATAGTTTTATGTTTTCTTATAAAAAAATTGTTACAAAAGTTTATTTTTTCTATTGAATAAATATATATATAGTTTTATGTCATTCTATTTATTGTGTTTTATTACGACCGATATCCCGTCAACGTTTCCAATTATATATATGCGAAAAGAATGGGCACGTATTCTTTAATCCTTATTTTATTTACATTGTAAAATAGTGCGATATTACATCTACATCTACGGTTAATATATATTTCATTATATGGAGGAGGGGGTCGTTTAAAATTTCCTAAGCTTGAAGGGGGTCGCTATATAAAAAAGTTTAAGAAGCCCTGGTCTATATAATGATGGAGATTGCAAATATGTTTCACTGTATTTCCCTTTCTCGCCGATATTTACGCTACCAGAAACTTCTTGGAAAACCAAGCTTCACTTCTTTTTCTGCCCGCCAACAGACAAAAACAATGATTCAATTTCGGGACTAAACTTAGAAAATTATCAAGGAATTAAAGTACATATTGCCAAAGTAATCCGTCTGGAAAGATTCTGAAGCATTTTAGCAAAACTTTCTAGACAATGTAGTTGGTGAAAGAATAACAAGTTCCAAAAAGTAGCATAAAATGGAATACATTTCTCTGGCATTAGAGGTCACATGTACTTACAAATACCGCATTGTTTGGCCTCCTAGTCAGTGCGTCAACTCTGAAATTTTATTTAAATAATTTAAAGGTATATTTGACACCTTTTGTTTATTAGTAATCGATAATCCAAATTATCGTCCTTTAAACGCAGAAATGACGAAACTATTCGAAATTTTTCAACAAATGATGAATTTCAGTTCTTTGTAGAGCAACGACTACATTGGCAAGAAAGTTTCGCAGAAGACTGAGAAGACTGATAGTGAAGTTTACGATAGATCAAATACCGAACGGGATCCATACATTGGTGCGGAATGTATGAAAGAAATAAATAAGTATTCAATTTCACATGATGTTTAATCGATATCAATCCATGTCCATAATATTTTAAAAATAAGGTTTTACTTGTAAAAATGTATTTTCTAATTTATCTTGGCAACACGTACGGATGCTATTTTTTTCCTTAAAACATTTCTAGAGAATAACATTTTTCTATTATTCTGAGTATAATATTTTTGTTTTACTTATTATTTTATTTGAAAGGAACAGTATATATTATGAGCTACACCATGTTCATAAATTAAGGATAATTCGGAGTCACGCGGAAATCGAACTCTAAAATAAATATATCACCTGTAAATTCACTACACACATCTTCAAGAATCATATGCAAATTTCAGGAAGTAATCAGATGACACCGATGATACGTCATAATGACGAGAGTGTAATATAAGGAATACAGGCAAAGAAGTAAAATTGTTTGCAGGCGCTTTATAAGCATTTCAATGCAATAACCGAATAGTTATGACACAAAGGACGCATTTGGATGATTTTTTACGTGGTAGAATTATCGGCCGTCTGGAATGTGAGCATGCATTGTGGGCACCGCAACAGTGGGCTTGTGTGATGTTTTCCGACGAGTCCAGGTTCAGCTTGCAGTCTGATTCTCGCCGGACTTTCATATGGAGAGCTCCAGGTACCCGCTACCACCAAGAAAATATCATTGAACGACACCGTTACGGTGGTGCATGAGTGCTCGTTTGGGGTGGAATTATTCTGGGTTCCAGAACTGACCTGCATGTTCAAATTGGAAACATGACAAGCCAAATCTATCGGAAAGTCATTCTGGAACAGCAAGTACATTTGTTTCGGGGCGTCATGGGCGCACAATTTGTGTTTATGGATGACAACGCCCGCTCTCACCGTGCAAACATCGTAAGCCAATGCCTTCAATCGGAGGATATCAACCATATGGATTGGCCAGCATTCTCACCGGACTTGAATCCAGTAGAGCACGTGTGGGACATGCTTGGCCGACGAGTTGCAGCCCGTCAACCTCCCCCTACATGTCTACAGGAACTTCGGAGAGCATTGCTTTTTGAGTGGTGTAATATCACCCAAAATCAGATGGATAATTTGATACTCAGCATGCCTAGGCTTTGTGCGGACTGCATTGCATCGTCTGGGAGATATACAATGTATTAACAATCATACCAACCTTGTAATATTGTTTTTTTGTAAATAGGTTTTTTTGTAATTTGCTCCAGGGAGAAAAAATCGCTAATTTTTTTAATAATATCAAATATATAGCATCTTTTTTTGCTCTTTACCTTTTGTTTAATAAATAAGCTTTACAAATAAGTCAAATTTGTTTTGCTTCTAACTCTTCCTTTGCCTGATTTTGCATTATCCTTAATTTATAGACATGGTTAGGTTAGGTTATTTAATTATGGCAAAGCACACGGGGGCTATCTGCCTAAAGGAAGGGATGCCTTCGTGGAGGACTTTCTAAGGGATACTGGCTCGCATACACGTTACACATGGGGAAAACCACGAAAACGCCCATGCAGCCAGCCCGTTCGCGGGATTCGAACATCGGACCGAACTACCAGTGTTCAGCGTCTTTACCGCTCGGCTGCTGGTGGGCCTTTATGGACATGAGTGTACTTAAACATAACTTCGTTACCAAATGTAAATAAAGGTTGCTATTAATTTTTATATCCGGTGTATAAACCCATTAAAATTTTAGGAGTATGATTTCGGCTTAAATTATCCATTTATTTGTTGGATAATAAAGTAACTTTCATTTCATATTATCATTCTTATATGTCAGGATTGACTGAAATTTAAAAAATGCTTTGCTTAGCTTGCATTCTTTTAGTCTTATGTATTCTTTTAACCAATTCTTGGAACTTTTTCAAATGAACTAATTTACTAAATTATTCAAATAGGTAAAAAACTGAAAATTGTTGATCCCTGGTTTACTAAATTAAGTATATAAGAATACTATAGTTAAATGAATATATTTTCTCTGCAAATAAAAAATAAATATGTTGACTACATTGCTACCCCAGCATATTTAGCGAAAATAAGAATTAATGTTAAAAATATATAAGTTTCGCTTATTTTTACTCTATGTTCTTCACCATATATTTATCATATGCGGCATAAGTGTCTGCTTGTCACCGATAGTTTATTGGTTGCTTGCGTAAGTGTACTAGCAAATGGGGTGAATTTTCTAATTGTATGAATTAAATATTTTTAATTCATACAATTGTTGCTTATTGTGCATTTAACTATATTTACATATGAATTACCTAGAAACTTGCAAACGTTGAGAAAATAAAGGAGACGAAACCAACTAACGAGTTATGCGTAGTACATCTCATCAAGTAGGTACCCAAACTGCTATGCTAAACATCCTTTCGCGTAAAGAGTTTAAAATTTTGCCCGATTTTATTCTGACATTGTATTTTAAACTGAATTTTCAGCTGAACGCAAAATGAGCGTGTCAGGGGATCGTGAACATTTGTTTGCATTAGCAATCATCTGTTTTTGAAATGGTTTACAACTGAATGCAAACTGAGAGTGTTAGGGGGAAGGTGAACGTTTGTATTAGCAATCATCTGTTTTTGAAACAATTTAAGACTGAACGCAAATTGAGCGTGTCAGGGGGAAGGTGAACATTTGTTTGCATTGGCAATCATCTGTTTTAGATAAAAACTACGTCTTAACGTAATTTCTTAAGAATGCTTTCTAGAAAATACAGCACTGAAGAGGAGAGAAAAGGAGCTAAAGCTGCACAAAAAGCGGCTTTCTCGACAAAAAGAAACCACTGAGCAAAGAAAGAAATGTACCGCCAGTGGTTTCCTTTATTGCACTCTACTTTAAGCAATTAAGCAAGTAGAAGGGGGGAAACCCCGTGGGGAAGTAAGCAAAGGGGCGTCCTCGCCGCCAGCCCTGGGTAATTCAGTTTGAATTAGCAGACACCTTTGCACAAATCATTTTAATTACAATTTATAATATCTAGAACAGAGGACATTTCTATGACCGCCGGGTTTTCTAGTTTTGTTATATGACTGTAAGAATTTACCCATTTGCAATTTGTTGCCATTCAATGTGTCAAAAGACTTTAATTTTTCTTTTAAGTTAAGGAATTCGTTGAAGTATCAAAGCATCAGAAGCAGTACATATAATCTTTAACGGTAATTTTTATAACTGATGTAGTATCCAGTACCTCCCATTCATATAATTTACAACTAAACTAACTTAATAATCGTAGAAAAATTTACATTTGGGGCGTTATTTTAATTCATGAAATATTGATTCTATTTAAAGTAATGTTTCTATTTGAAAAATTATATTCCTTTGTAGAGAAGAAATTTTTATCTGCATGCTAATTAAATTTATTACAATTTTGTATACTGAATTTTATACCATTCACTAACAAACGTTTACAAAGAAAGAATGTGGGATTCAGCGACGTCCATTTCTATACGTAACTGGAAATGTCAAACTTTTCTGAAAGTTCTAGATATCATTTCTCGAAAATGTATTCCATCCTTCCCTCTACCTCAGTGCTCGGTAAACACATACTTCTTTTTTTCCCCTTTTTCTGCTTTTTGAACTGCTCCAATACCAATTTGCAGAGTAGCCCTTTAAAGAAAGAGAGAAGCGAGGCTCGTGGAATTCCAAATCGTCGCTATTCGATTAAGAGTTTCTCTTGGGTGCGTTTCACGATTGGAGACTGATTGGCTTATCGCTCCTTCTCCCCGCCCGCAAGAAATGGAAGCTTTCTGTTCTTTTTATTTTTACTAACGATCTAATCGACATTCAGTGCCTCGCGTCAAGAATTATCTCATATAACGCTAGTGGGAAAAGACAACATTAATAAAAATAAGGTATAGGACATGTTAAATGTTATTATTATTATTAATAATGTTAATTTCTGTGCTTTGCAAAGCAACCCCATAGTTGTTGGATTGGATTGATTATGGTATGGAGTAGCACACTAGGGCTTACTTGCTAAGCGTAGCAACGCTTTCGTGAAACACATTTCAAAGGAAAATGTTTGATATTAAAATTAAACATAGACAAACTAGTAAGATACCCATACTGATAAAGATCCTATGCAAATAACGTTGCCAAGGGATTTGACTTTTAGTTCACTGTAAGGTTAAGCCTAATTTACACTCACGTTTAACCTTTCTAGACTGCAGACAAATTAACATCTTAGCTTAGAATTAAAGAGCTATATTTAAATACAATACCACTAAAATCTAAATGAAAATTTATTTGTACTATTATCTCGTATTTACAACTAAATACAAATCACTGTTCTTTGAGGGCTTGTTGGAATATAACAAAGTATGAGGACAAATATCAAAATTCACGGAAACCAACACAGCTACACTTCCGGCAGGAATACGAGAGATACAGCGTCACTGGCTGAGCTTCCAAATCTCTCTCTGTTTATTCGCATTTTTGCTCGCTGATAAAAATCTACCTAATTTGCGTTTTATTTTAAGTTGATGGATGAAATAGAAGTAAATGCAACATAAAAGGCAACGTGTGAAATAAAATAAACCACATAGAATTAATTCATTAATTAGTATTGAGCGGTCGAGCGATGGGCTCCACACAACCTAACTGAATTTAATTTATCGGAATTGTTAATATCCGAAACTCTAATGGTCACAACTTTTCCAGGAAAGGTAATATTAAGGTTTCCAATCAATTTATTTACTGGCTTTTGGTGTTTTCTTTGGAGTAAAGTGTGCAGGAAAAACGTTTAGATTTATACATCTTTAGTTAAATGTACCAAAAGGATAAAAAATTCTTAGCTGTCGCAACTTTCTTAGTTATATTGTACAGTGTAATTTAATTAAAACGCTATTTATTTACAGTGACTGTATAAAATTTCTTCTTCTTTGATAGCATTGAATGTACGAAGCTTCTAAGACCTTATGCGAATTATCACCTTGTCTTGTAAAGTACCACAAATACTGGAAAAAGGTGAAAAAGACTCTTTAATTTAATTCAAACAAAAAGTTAACAGACTGCACCTCTCATGATTGCAGAAGAGCCAGCATTTATGGCTTAAATCAAAGGTAATGAAATTGACTTAACCAAGTAAATATAAGTAGTCCAATGGATACACAGATGGAGAAAATGCGCAAGTTGGCTCTGTCCTAACTCGACATGACAAGACTAATGGCAAGAATAGCGCAATGCCGGAGAATACTACTCTAAAGAAAATCAATTTAGCAGCGTGGCCTTTAGCAGGAGGAACACGTTAGGAAGGAGGAATACGAAGAGGTTTCAGACGAAATCGAAACAGATTCTTCCCGTCTCTTAAAAGCAGAATCGACTGAGGACAGCTCCCACGACTGGAGAAAATCCCACACCTCCTTGGGACCCCATTCTGCTGATTTAAAGCAGTAATCGCCTGCCGCAAAACGAGGCCCGCGAGCCGCGTAAAGACGGGGAGGAGGGAAACAAATAGCTCCTTTCCTTCTCCCTGGGGTGTCTCCCTTCCTCACCCCCGGAAATGCAGGCTTGTTTTCTTCGCGACGGTCATCTGGTGGAGGGTTTCCAAAAGGAGCACACCTTATTTTACAGCCTTCCGTTTTCAAATGGACAACGAATGGGTAGGAATAAAAATGCACCCCCA
>KK122589.1:76991-102979 GCA_000611955.2 Stegodyphus mimosarum | reverse complement strand
AGTAGCTGTGACAAAAGATAAAATTCACATGACTTCCACGTATGGAATATCAAATTATACATATTTTTTCTGCATTTCATTTAAACTTATTCCCTCAAATTTCATTAGACATATTTCTCATTCAATTAATTCAGTTCTCACTTCGCGGCAAGCCAAAAAGTACACGAAACCTCAAAAGATTCTCATTAAAAATTGAAAAATATAGAAAAATATAAAACACCAAATACAGTTAAAACAATTAAAAAGAATTCTTAGAAATAAAATTAGAGTTTCTACGCAAAAACAAGCAATTCGGCCAGCGGGCAAGAAGGTAGATTTTTTGATGTACAAAACTGAAAGTTTATTTTTGGTCCCATTCGGCAAAAAGACACTGAAGGTGCAGAAATTGATTTATTTCACTATTCTGCGAAGTTTCAAGTAAGCAAATATGGTTGCTGTGGTAAAAAAAAGTAGGCTTATCCGCACTTAAATAACTTTTAATTTGTTGATACAACTATTGCATGGAGATTAACTAAAGGCATAAAAACAACATAATTCAATCATTTTTAAAGCAAAAAAATTGCACAGTTCACCAACATATAAGAATAAAAAAACTGAGTTTATGGAGCTGAGTGGGCATATATGCATATACCAAAAGAATATATGTACGTTTGGGGGGGGGGACGATTGCAAACAAAGGGAGAAGCACAACTACATATTATAACAGTCCTATGTACGAAATTTCAGCGTTCTGAAGATAGTCATTTTTGAGTTATGCGAGATACATACATACATTTATGCCTACGTACTTACAGACGTCAAGAAGAAATATCTTCAGAATCCATTTTAAATACTTTTTTGCAATCCGTTTTGGAAAAAAATGTCTTTTATTGTATCCTTACGTACAGATGTCACGCAAAAATAGCGTTTAATATTATATTAAAAATATTTGAAATACAAAAATATTTAAATTGCATTTGATAGCGGTCAAAATGGATATTTTCGTTGAAATATGATGTCCGAAAATTTTCGCGATTACAATACTTCCTTTACTTGATACAAGGAAGCGATAAGTATCTCGGTGTTATATCATGACGATTTATTTTAAATCTGCGTTTGTTATTTAAAGAGAACAGAAATACGTTTTTAGCAGCATAAATTTACATATTTGAATATTTCGTTAGAATAAATGGCTGACGATAACTCCCCTTCATAAAATTTCTCTTTTTTTCTATTCATAAAAATTGTTTTTTCTGTTTTATAAGCAAGTTTATTTTTTTAATTTAATGTTTTATTTGCGATGGCATATCTATAACTAATCACTTTTATTCAATATAATCATTAACTGATTAATAATTGTAAATAAAAGTTATTTTGATATATTTGAACCGGTGAATGAATCAATTAGACGTTTTAGAATACTGTGCATTGATAGGTCAACTTCTGTATATACGCAGGCAATTAAGAAATGGTTAATGAAATAGCACAAAATTTTCAAACAGCAGCATTGTTTTCATTTATCATTTAGTGATATCCGTTACAAATAACGAGAGCGTCCTTCGATATTAACTAAAATCTTTTATTTATATTCTATTTTATAAAAATGTTTTTCTCATCAGCGTTAGAAAGTAAATTATTCATAAATTTATTTCATATTTATTTTTTGTAATATTTTGTAACACGTTTCATTGTATCATTAACGTGTATAACAAAACTATTTTTTTCCTATCCTATGTGTCGATTGTAAAATTTTTAACTGTACTTGCCCTAACGATAAGCTGTTACCTACATTTAAAATTAAATCGAACAGTCATGGTGACATTCTGTTCTAATGTACAAGTTGCAGTTATCTCCATGAATTTCTTTTTCTTTATAATTTTTATTATAATTTTGATATTATTCTTTTTCTCAATTTAAATTTTAAGAAACTACAGAAACAAACAACGGAACATTTTAAATTGTTGAAATTCTTTTTTCGTTAAGCTTTAATTTTATCCCACAGTTAAAATTTAAAGTTTATGAGATGACTGCTATATGTATTACTTTTATTTAAAAAAGGAATGAAATATTTTTATTACTTTTCTCACTTTTCCATTTTTATGTTTAATGGTAAATTCTTCTCGATGTGATAAACTATTACAATGCGAAACTTTCATGTTGAGATTTTGTTTTGTTCTTCCCACGCTCTGTATTACGGACATCATCATACATCTTAATGATATCAGACAACATATTGCTGGTATTTCTGTGAGCACTGTGCATGGATTCTTCGTATTCTCTTTGTGTCTCCAAACTGGATGTCACCCTAGGTCTCATACACATAAAGCTTTGCACAATGTCTCCAGGAAGCTAATGGAGAGCTTACGAGTTCTTGCCTGAATACTATATATTCAGAAGTACGGCTCCAAATGATGTCCTCTGTCATATATTAAGAAAAACAAAACTTTGCATGCATATATACCATGCAACGATTTCTGTAATTTTCATCAAATAGGTACCAAATTTGGTATGAATATTCCTCATTACCCTCGCTAGACAAATTTCTCTAGGAAATGCCGCAGCGCAAACACACTTCAAGCTTGCAGAGGATTTCGATAAGGTTTATTTGTATAACCATTTGGTGATATAAAATCAGAAACGCGAAAAATCAACCATATCCACTCTGCGACTCGAGCTACGGTTGCCAACCGAACATGCTACCATGTTCGCAACGCAAGACATGTACGAGGCAAGGCAATGATTTCCTTATATATTTTAATGAAAAGTTTATTTTCGTATGTTATATCTTTCTTGAACAAATTGTAAGTTTTCTAATATATTTACCAGAAATGCAAATTTGATGAATTCAAATAGCGAACAAGAATTAAGTTTAGAGAGAGAGACAGAATTGGCAAATCAACAAGAGTCGCTGTATTTCTTGTATGTTTTTAAAGTGCATAGCGGTAGTGGTGTCCAGTGAGTTTCTGATTACTTTCTAATAGTGGAATCAGAACTCGGACTTAAGTTAGGAGTCGGATTATTCGGACAAATTTCTATTTGATTTGTAAATTTGTTTTCGTGAAGACTTAAACTAATACTTTCTGCATTCTTAACAAGAAGCAAATTTTAAATTTTGGATTGCTTTAAGTTGTAATCTATAAGTCAATTACAAATAAACAGTTTTTGCTCTTACAAAATATAACTAAAGACATTTAAATAGAATAATCGTAAAAGGGATTAGAAAGCTTATTTGCGCCGCTAGTTTGTAGTTACAATTGAAACTTGATGAAACATAAATTATCGCTCCTTGCCGAATGCTGGGAAGACAGCGAGGTAAATATGTACAGAATAAATTATTAAATTAAATCACTAAATAATATGTTTACTAATTCAATCAGATTTCTAAACGCAAAATCTGGAATTCACTGAAACTATCACAGGTACCTATTTGAGAGGAATGCGAGAGACACATTGCTAGGGCCCAAATTGGAAGTCTGTGCGAATTTACTTTTCCCTCGCTATTTAAAATTTATTTAATTTATATAAATTATTACTCTATAAAATTTACTGCTTTGATGGAAACCTTACCAGCCCAATGCAAACATAAAAGAAGAAAAAGGAAAGGAAAGAAAAATACACCACCGTGGAAAATAATTTTTATATGAAAGAATGGATTACGAACAGGACTTTAACAAAAAAGACAAAATAAATATATAAATAAAATAAAATTGTTTTTATCCCCCATCCACTTTTCTACTTTATCACAACTAGAATTCTTTAAAAGACAAAACAAGAACGCTCAATTCCGTTTTCAGATTTTCCCTCGCAGACGACAGGAGGAGCATTTCTCCTTCAGAAAGAAAGGAGATTCTAATCCTGGGCCGACTGATCTTATTGATCAAGATGTGAAGGAATATATATACGACAAACAACCCACGTCTCATTGATTTTTTCCGCTCCCACGCGTTTCGAAGAAGTTGCGACATTTCATTCCACGTGAATGGGCGAAAAAAATAACATTCCAAGCAAACACTGCACATATGCAAAGAGAAGAATCGCCTCTTCGGCTGATGGCTGTGCTTCAGTTAGAACACTAAAAGAAAACATTAATGATAGCACAGATGAAACGAAATAGCTTAAAGCGTAAGGTTTATATCAAAGTTACGGACTTTCTTCCAAAACACGAAGATTCTAAAGAATATAGGATTAACTTTCTGCCTGCAGTGTTGCTCTGCCGATTGCAGAAACTGGTGATAGTCAGGTGATACCGGCAGAAAAATGGCAGTATCTAGTGAAAAGAAACAATTAATTATCTCTTTTATTAAAATATGAAGAATCTGTGAGTACACGAGTTCTTTGGAAAGACTATAGTACGCAGCACTATCAAATTTTTAATCACACGTAATCCTGCGCTCGATGTCATGCACTTCGAAGCTCAAATTTTGAATTTTGAATTCTTAACTGAAATGGGCTATTAGTCTCAAAACGTGATTTGACGGCGTGTAACTTTAAATGCCTGAATCACTTTTCAAATTGTTGCCACGAAATATTATGCCTCTGTGTTTCATTTAAAGAAACTAAACATGAAGAATCTGCATGATTGTTTGTATTTCTCTCGCACCGTGAAAACACGATGGTAATTAGGGCCATCAAATGTTGAATAGCGTAGTTCTCCACCCAAACATGTACACCTGAAAGCCCGAATTTTGAATTTAAAATTTTATATTTCACATTTTATAATACTTTCAGGAATTTTTAACGAACTTAAAGATTTGAAAGCAAGCAGTGTACGGATTAAACATTATCTCCAAAGCTCCAGACTGTATGTTATCGAAAATTATAAGGATATGCTGTTTTTAAATATTTTGTGATTTTGCTATTCAACTGAATTTTATGTGGCATAAGTGCGAAGAACATGATATTCAATTAATAATTTAACACGCAAAGTGTTAATAATAAAAGGCAAAGAAATGGTTTGCAATCCATATTACTATACATTGATATGATAAATTCCTATGAAAACTATACATTGATATGATAAACTGAGAAAAGACTGAAAAAATTAGAAAAATGTGTTTCGACACATAACGCTGCATCACAAATGCTACGCTGCTTCTAAAATGTTTGCTGTTGAATTGTATATTGCGTAAGTGCTAAGAATATGAAACTTTAGCTTCATTTTCTTAGCACTTACTTTCTTTAAAGCTAAGAAAGACAAAAGGAAGTGGCTTAGCATGGGTAAGTGCAACAGCAGACTGGTAGACTTCGAGCTCAGCGACAGCGTAGAAAAACCTTAGCAAACCTTTATGGGCGACCGTTAAATCTGAGCCCTTTCAGAATTCTCTTTTCTCTATTTAACATTTTGTGCGAAATTAACAAATTTTATATTTAAAATGATTAATTAAATCAATAGTTATGCTATTTCCTCAAGCAAATTATTAGGCAGTACAGGCTTCTATTGTAACCTCTAGCACTTGAGATTAAATTTTAAAATGATATAGAATAAAATTCTGAAGGACCAAAAAATGGCTTGAAGAGAAGTTTTGTTGTATAGGTTTTATAATTAAATACATATTGTGCACATTTTATTTGATAGTGGCGTTATTCGTTTTCTATTTTATTTTTTCTTTTAATTATCCTCTCAGTCTTGCGTATTCAACCTTTGGTTTGGCATACGTAACTTGTATTAATTACTACTACTCATTAATACATTTAATCATTTTTACTATATGTGTATTTTAAATTATTATCTCTTACAAATACTTGTTATGAAGATGATACGGTCAAATTATTAAGATTATGAAAACGATTACAGATATGTGAAGATGATACGGACAGCAAAGAAATAGTTCAACAAGTATTGTAATTATTAAGGAATAAAAACAGAACACGCTTGCAGTTGTTAAAGCCAATCTTCGTTGTATCAGATTTTAAATACAAATATTGTTGAAACCTATAGCTGATAATGCTTATCGATCTTGCAACAGACTGTTAAAACCGACTGCTGTTGCACGGACGTTGGTCAAAAGCTGTTATATCGGAAGTCGCTTTTAAATAAATAACCTGTGTTACAAGTTTATTTCTCGTTTTTAAATCACAGTAAGATCACATAAGCTTTTAAAGAAAATTGCATCATGTTCTAACAAAATTCTTCAAAACAGAAGCTGTTGTTGCGACATGCGCAACTGAAATTTAAGCACGTTTTTTCATAAATGACAGTAAATTTGTCTGCATGATTCACCGTTTAAGTTATATACCTTGCCATGATCACATTTCACACTGAATATTTTGTAGGATGGCAAATATTGCATCTACCAATTTTAAATAGCTACAGTAAGATTTTGAGTGCTGGTAGTAACTACATGTGAATGGGAAATAACAATATATAGCTAGGCATTTACTGCAGTGCATAATAGAAAAAAAAGTGAACTTTAAAAATAATTTTCTCCAAATGCTTTCCTTCAGACTGAATATTTTCCTGAGGCGTTGCGGAAAGAATCCCATGACGCTTCTCAACATTTTCTGTGGAATGTTGCTGGAAAGCAGAGCAATCATGTGCTTACCATTGCACCATATTGTTGAACCACACGGTTTCCCGTAACTGTCTTGCCACGAATCTTCTTGTCTTCATTTTCGACGGTAATTATCACAGTGCATATGTGACAGAACCTGTTCTAATGAAGGTTTCCTGTGACTGAATCCTCCAATTGCGCCAGACAGCGCTCTAGAGCAGAGATGAGCAAGCGCTTTTTACAACGGGCCAACAATAAATTGAAGAACTTTGTGCAGACCGAGTATAAAAATCGTATTAAAATACCAACATTAGATGATAAATGGAAATTATTTCTTTATTGACAACATGAACAAAATAACAACCTTATAAAAATAATACAAATAAAAATATAACAGAAATACTTAAAAATAACAAAAGATAATTATTACAAAGAAAATCATAAAAGCTTGAGAAGTCATGCTTGACAACTTCATGAGAGTAAAAATGAAAAAGGACTTTGAAAACAAAATGTAAATGAATTTTGAAAAGAACGCTGACATATGTCCAAATATTTTGAATCAATTACTCTAGGAAAGAACTGCCATAAAAATAGAAAAATTAGGCAAATGAAATCAATTTTAGCGTGCTCAAAATAGTTTCCTTGCTTTTTCTGAACAGTAGTTTCAGAACTATGTGCCATAACATTTATTTTCTAAATTTCGGAATAAAGATTTTCAAAAACCTTTAAAAAGTAAAGAAAACAATTTCAAAAAGTACAAAGAAAATTAAACATAATTTAACTTTATTTTTCTAAAAATATGATTTTACTACACTAGTTATCATTAATTAAGGAAAAATCACAAAAAAAGACGATTATTCAAAAATTTACATGTAGAATTTAATGTACAAACATAGTTATAAGGTTTCTCCTTCAATCTCTTGACTCTTTTCGTGAGCATAAACTGTGAAACCTTATGTGGAGGACAGTGAGCAGATCTAGGCTATGTCCTTTAGCGTTGAAGAACTACAAAGTCAGAAAGAGGGTTTAAAAGTGACCCTTTAATTCAAATATTTACAACTCTTCAAATTGAGAGTAAGCCACTACTTGGGCTGAACTAAAATAATATGAAAATAAGGTGTGTTAACAAATTCAATTCCCTAACTTAATTCTAAATAGGACGGCGAGGGAAGCTTAACTCTTAGTGAAATGCAATTATGCGAATTTCACTAGCAAACACTGGTAATTGCAAATTGCCTATGAAGGCGAACTTTCAGTAGACAGAGGAAATCTTTGCGCGCACAGCCTTACGGCGATAAATCCAAGGCTCTGTCTTTCCCCTCGTTAACTCCTGCCTTTTAACTGCTAACAGATATATGCGATTTGCATAAATATCTCACTCGCGCTAAATTCGGGCAGCAACTGAAACTTTGAGAATTCGATAGGAAAGTTCAAACTAAAAATAATTTGGTTAATTAAAATAATGAATGCTACATAGTTGCTCCCAGAATTTAGTAGTCTGAAACTAAGTAGCCTAAAATCGGCTTTTAGTGAAGATGCTAAATTCTAAATCTAAATTTCCTTCCTATTCGCCATCCTTTACAATTGTAAGTTTTAAATTTAGTTTAAATCTCTGTTTGTGTCTTAGATATTTTAACATACAATAAATCTTTACATCCTTTTGCTTCTTCACATCAAAAAGATCCATCATCAATTTGGCTTGATTAAACTCTCTGGTTCCTTCCAATCTGGAAGGAAATAAATTTTAATTTCATGTTATAAGTACATGTCACCTGAAAAGTACAACATTCCCTTCCTCTGATACTTTCCGTAATGACCTTTTATTCGCGCTTTAGGTATTCGCGTTTTTTATTTTCTTTAGCGCTTTTCGCCAAACGCATACATTTTACATTCATTCATTTTTAAAACTTCCCAATTGTTCTCTGGCCAAATGTGGTGTTTGTGAAAAACACGCAGTTTTACTTTGTCAAGTGTTCACAACTACCACCTGACTTCAATTCTATTGGGGTTAATTCTTCGACTTTCAAGACCTCAGACCTCCCCTAACACAAATCTGAAATGCCCTGAGGTTCTAACATGAAATGAACTTTAAACTTTTGTGTGAAACCAGAGAACACTACGTACAACATTCAAACATTTCAATTGCATTTCATACATATAATTCATTCTTTCAATCTTCAATTCAAATTTTCTTTAAATGCTCATTGCGTTAAATAACACTTATATATTCACTTTCTAATTTAGCGCGCTTTACGCTTTTACATTACATTTTAATTTTAACTTGCGTATCCTTTACGCTTTTCCAAAATATTCGATATAAACAAAACCAGTGCTTAAGGCTTACAACAAATCATGCATTACATAGAAAACAGTTTTACATTAAATGCATTCATTATTTATACATAGAAAAATATAATACAACAGTTTTGCTATACAACTTACGTACTAGTTGCTTTTAATTAACACAATTCAATTTCCTATTTACAGAGAGTCTTTTGACTAAAATCGATGAATCCCATGTTCTGGATTACAAAGAACATTTCACGAAGTCTCACAGTTTTTCAACTGAACTCTCGAATTTCTTCCGCTGCATAATTAAGTTGTTCCTTCAAGCGTGTCCTTTACGCTTTCGGCAACCGGCTTTTGACTCGGGTAACTTCCCTTTTAAATCTGCAACTTGCACTTAAATCAGAAACATAACTGTGTGAATTTTAAAAGAAAATAAAGAATCTACTTATCTTTCTGCCAGTCTTTTAGGCGTTTTTTTGTCCATTCCTGAAAGGTTGGATATACTGTGGCTTGGGCTATTCTTTGCTTGTTACTCCTAGATTGAAACTCTGGGGCTGCCTTTCGTTTGGTCGATCTTCTTTCCTCCAGAAACACCTTGTTGGGACGAATGGTGGGTGGCGCTTTCCGTTTGTGCTGAAGTCTTTGCTCCCTCTCCAGACTGGCTCGTTCCTTCTCCTGCACTCGTAGGCTCCTTCGTTGTGGGTTGGCACCTTCGGCGGCTCGCTTCTCGCCGTTCTGTTCCCTCCGTAGTGGTGGAGCTTTCATAGTGTTTTCATTTGGACGTTCCTTCCTTAGACGCTTTTGTTGCTGAGACTGTTGCTTAGCGTTTGTCCTTTTTTCTTTTTGGGGTGGTCTTTTCTTTGGCTGCGGCTTCCTCTCTTCTGGTAACCTCCTTTTCAAACTGGGTTCTCTTGTTTTTGAGGGACCTGGTTGGGGCTCTTGAATCTTAGAAAAATTCTGTGAGGCTGGACCCTGCAACATGTCTTTCAAAATATTATTATTAGCTCTTCGATAATAATGTTTAATTTGATCGAAATTTGCCACAGTCTCTTCGCCCTTCTCATTCTTTAAATATGCACGGCATTCAACTATTCTTGTAATTTCAAAAGGACCATGCCATCTTGGGCAAAATTTTGCGACCTTATCTTTTGCTGCGCATGAAAGTGCGTGGGCTTGTTTCAACACCTCCTCCCCCACTTTATATTCTACGGTTCTTCTTTTTGAATCGTAGTAAATCTTTTGTTTCTTTTGCGCTTCCCGGGAGCACTTTTCTGCCTCCTTCAACATTTTTTCTATTTCACCCATTTGAAATTCCGGCGCTCTATCTTTCACATAAAATAATTTATCTAAGGGGGTCATTATCTTCCTGCCCAAAAACAATTCGGCGGGGGATTTCTTCGTTGTCTCGTGCTTAGCCGTTCTGAGGGCGAATGCAAATTCTTCGACGCAGTCATCCCAGTTAGAATGGTGCTTTTGCACATAATTTCTAATCAATTTTACAATATTCTTATTTACCCGTTCCGCTATATTTGATTGTGGGCGGTAGGGTACCATTTTCATATGCTTAATGCCCAACTTGTCACACATCATTTTAAATGTACTGCTTACAAACTGGGGACCATTATCGCTAATCACCCTCGCTGGACATCCATATCTTAAAATATATTTGTTCAAAAACGAATCTGCAACGACTTTTGCTGAAGCCCGCTTAAGTGGTATCAACTCAACCCATTTACTGAAATGATCCACAATGACTAATAAAAATCGTGCCTTATTTACATGACTCCTGGGGTAGGGGCCTAAGAGGTCAATACCAATTATTTCATTGGGGAACCTAGACTCAATACTAGTTAATAACCCGGCCGGGCGGAAATTTACGTCATTATTTATCTGACACGTGTGACAAGTCTGGCAGTAATTTTTAACTATCTTTTGTAATTGCGGAAAATATACCGCCTCGCGTACGCGTTGTATTGTTTTTCTAATTCCAAAATGGCCCGAGACAGGCGAATCGTGGAGCTCTTGCAAGATACTTAAAATTAATTTGGCCGGGATGACTGGTCTGTATTCACTATTTTGATTCGTAACTTTAGTATAAAATAAGAGACCATCAATGATTTCATAGTTCTGTGCTCTGCTTCGTATTGCATTAATGTCTATATGCTGGAAGTTATCTGGGTCTTTTAAATAATTATAAATATTTCCGAATTCGGGATCCCTAGCAATTTCTTCTATTACAGTCTCTCGAGAGTCAATGACCTTTGCCTGAAGCATCGCTATTTTTACTTTCTCGCCGTTCTCGTCTAACTTTATTCTAGATAATGCGTCGGCCACTACATTGTCTTTTCCCGGTGTGTGTTTGATAATGAGATTAAATTCTTGCAACTTTAGGGTCCACCGAATTAAGCGTGGCGAAAGATTCTTTCCTGAAAATAATCTGGTAACTGCCGCATGATCTGAATATACTGTTACGGGAGAACTCCCAAAATATACACAAAATTTTTGAACAGCTGCGAGCACTGCTAAAGTTTCACGCTCCGTTGCCGAATAATTTCTTTGCGTATCATTCAATGTACGACTAAAAAAGGCAATCGCTTTTCTATTTTGTGTTAACACGGCTCCGATTGCGTAATCTGATGCGTCTGCATAAATTTCTAGACCCTTGTCTTTCTCTGGGAACTTTAGAACCGGTGCATTAATTAAAGATT
Organism: Stegodyphus mimosarum; assembly: GCA_000611955.2. NCBI lineage: Eukaryota > Metazoa > Arthropoda > Arachnida > Araneae > Eresidae > Stegodyphus > Stegodyphus mimosarum. The sequence continues at coordinate 91,512 of KK122589.1, read as the reverse complement.
CTTTTAACTTCTCAAACGCGGCGTTTGCTTCTGAAGACCACGCAAAACGAACTCTTTTCCTTCTCAACTTTAACAATGGTTCAGCAATTTCTGCGAAATTTTTAATAAAAATTCTATAATATGAGCACATACCCAAGAAAGTCGCTAACTTTTTGGCTGTATTCGGAATTGGGTAATTTTTCACTGCTATAACTTTAGATTTATCTGTTTCGATCCCCCTTTGAGAAATTTTGTACCCTAAATATTTGAGTTCTTTTGCCGCGAATTTACATTTCTTAATGTTCACTTTAAGTCCTGCATCTTTCAAAAGAGTAAAGACTTCTCGAAGGTCTTTAATATGTTCTTCCAGCGACTCTGAAGTAACAATTATATCGTCAAGATAAATAAATGTACTTTTTCCTATTACCGGCCTTAAAATTTTGTCCATGCACCTCTGAAACGTGGCCGGGGCTCCCGACAATCCAAAAGGCATACGCAAAAAGCCATATGTACCGTATTTTGTTATGAATGCTGTTTTGTGAACATCTTCCGGCTTTATGCTTATCTGAAAATATCCGGATGTCAAATCTAGCGTGGTTATGTATTTTGTTGATTTAATACTTCTTAGAATTTCATCAATTACCGGAAGTGGGTAAGTTGGAAATTTTGTTATACTATTAAGCTTTCTGTAGTCAATAGCGAACCTGTACCTTAATGGATCAGTTAACGGCAAATCATTATTTTTCTTACATAAAACAACCGGACTCGCATATGCACTAGAAATAGGAGTTATTATTTTGTTTCTTAACATTTCATCAATATGGTATTTTATTATTTCCTCCTTAACTTTGTCGTACTTGTAAGGACGCTGACGTATAGGTTCATCCGTAGTTAATTTAATTTCGTGTGCTACGATCTGGGTGAATCCTGGAATATCATCAAATAAATCAGCGAAATTACTTACCAATTCCCGAAACTTGTCCTGTTCTTCGGGCGTTAGATGGCTTAAATCCACTTCAGGGGGAGGTGTTGATTTCTTTTTAACTGGGTCCATGGTTACTTGCAAGGTGGAGTTTTCAAAATCGATTTTCGCATCCACAGCTGCAAAGAAATCTGTTCCTAAAATAACCGATGCTTGGAGGTTCTTCACTACAAGAAACATAATTTTTTTTTGTTCTTCGCCGATTTTGATGTACAGCTCGATTTTTCCCATGCATTGACACGTTTTTCCTTGGGCTGCTACCACCTTCATTCCTTCCACGCTATGCAGACGATATCTACGAAAGTGCTTCTTAAAAAATTCTTCTGCCAAACAGCTTCCTTGAGCGCCGGTATCCAACAGAGCTGTAGCGGGTACGTTGTTAATTAGTAACTGCAGTCTCGGTAATTCAATGTTTCTCACCATGACCGTATTTAGCTGTACTTCAGAGGGATTTTTCTTCTCCTCGGAACATTGCACCCCCTTCCCCGCAATATTCCTTAGTAGTTTAAATGCTTTGCGGGTGTTTTCTTCTGTTGCTGGCTTCTGCCTGGGGAGAATGATTTTCTTCCGTAGTTGGAATTATTTTGTTGGCGCTGTACTTGGCGCGGTTGACCGCTCGCATTTTGACTGGTACCAGTAGTTCTCGGCCATCGTCTGTTTCTTCCTTCGGCATTCTGGTTCCCCTGCAGCCGCTGTTCATACGATTGTCTCCGTTGATTTTCGGCCGCTCGCCGGCTCTCGAATTGTACGGCGAGTTCAAACAGCTTGTCCAGCGTCACGGGATTTCTTAGCTCCATGAAATCTTGTATAGATGGTAACAATCTGGGCAGGATTATCTGGATAATCTCCGGGTCCGGCCTCGTGCCATACAATAATTTAAAGACTTGTATTTTTCTCAAAATAAATTCCGATAGTTCATCCACCCGCTGTTGATACTTGCTAAACAACTCAGCTTCGAGTTTCGCACGGTCTTTAACCACAGGAAACGCTCTCAAAATTGCTAGTTTAAAATTCTCGTACGTGTAAGTCGGCGTTCCTGGTTCTCCCAGCAGACATTTTCCGATGCACTTATACCAGGTCGCTGCTTGGCCCCTCAATGCTCCTGTCGCTAATATGACCTTCTGATGTTCCGGAACTGGATACAGCAAAAAATGCGCTTCTAACTTTTCCAGGAATGTGTTCACAGGTCCTCTGGCATCAAAAACTACTGCCGGCTTCATGGCTGCTCTGATGGTTTCCACTATGAATCCAAATCCATCAGGCATTGCAGCTGTATTCTGGGATGTAGTAGGCATATTCCAACTTCCTTCCATCCTTTTAGTTGTTCGGGCGCCAGTGTAAGGTTTCTCCTTCAATCTCTTGACTCTTTTCGTGAGCATAAACTGTGAAACCTTATGTGGAGGACAGTGAGCAGATCTAGGCTATGTCCTTTAGTGTTGCAGAAACTACAAAGTCAGAAGGAGGGTTTAAAAGTGACCCTTTAATTCAAATATTTACAACTCTTCAAATTGAGAGTAAGCCACTACTTGGGCTGAACTAAAATAATATGAAAATAAAGTGTGTTAACAAATTCAATTCCCTGACTTAATTCTAAGTAGGACGGCGAGGGAAGCTGAACTCTTAGTGAAATGCAATTATGCGAATTTCACTAGCAAACACTGGTAATTGCAAATTGCCTATGAAGGCGAACTTTTAGTAGACAGAGGAAATCTTTGCGCGCACAGCCTTACGGCGATAAATACAAGGCTCTATCTTTCCCTTCGTTAACTCCTGCCTTTTAAACTGCTAACAGATATATGCGATTTGCATAAATATCTCACTCGCGCTAAATTCGGGCAGCAACTGAAACTTTGAGATATCGATAGGAAAGTTCAAACTAAAAATAATTTGGTTAATTAAAATAATGAATGCTACATAGTAAGGTATAAAATAATTTGAAAAGAGTGGTTGAACCCGCCATGGTTGAAGTTTTTTTCAAACAGTTATGATGTTATAGAAATTATCATAAGTATAAAATAAACAATTCGGATGTATCATTTTGGTATAGGAAAATTACTTTCAATATGGAGTATGATCTTCCTTAGAAGCAATATAGCACATAAGCGATGTGTGATGCTATCAATTATGCGGTCTATCAGTTCTGTATGAAGTGAGAGCCATTGCTCATGCAAGGCATTTGCAAGCGTGGCAAAGGTCTGAAGAGGATAACTAAGAGCAGTTATTCGTCTTCCTAGACATCTGAAACATGCTAGATAGGATTCAAGTCTGATGATCGAGCACTGTTTGCGATGAATGGTTTGTTGTTGAAGATAATAATCTACAGTGCGAGCCTTGTGCGGCGTAGTAGAGGGAATCATCATCTATTGCCCTGGCATAAGGGCGCACATAAGCACCAAGGATGTCATTTCCATAGGCCTGAGCGTTCACAGTTCCACGTGGAGAGACATGAGGGTCTGTGCGCTCAGCCAAAGATACACCATTCCAAACACAGTCACTGCTTCCTCTATTTCACAGTTGTTTGATGAAAGATAACGGGTTCCAGGTTCTCTTTAAGTCAAATAACGCCTACTATATCTACTTAAATGAGATATCGCTATTTTGTTGTTTTTCCTTTGTTTTTGAAAGCCAGTGTATGTAACTAGTGTATGTGCTTTCTTAATTAATAAGGTCGTTATAATTCTGTTATGTTTCGTAAACAACTGTCATGAAATTCAAAAATCAGTGATTTAAAATTGTTGCAACTAAATTAATTTTAAAACTTCCAAAATTCTGGTAAATTGCCAAATTTCGAGAAGCACAATCATATAGGCATGAAGGAGCTATTCCTAGTTTCAACTCACAACAAACGAACTCATACTTCAAAAAGGGAGTTTTGATGTCACAAAGAGGACGGATTCAAACGTTTGCTAGAAAATCTACCAAGTGCAAGCTTAAAATGTAGAATTACTGACAAATCACCAAACGAACGAAGCAATTTGCAGAATTCATAAGAAATTATATGCGTTTGCATAAGATTATAAAATTAGATTAGTTTGCTTAAAAAGAACGAAACATACATATATGGTTAACAATTATGAAATACCAATTACAGCTGCATCTATGAATTGTAAATCAATTAATCGAATCATTATTCACAATTAATTAATGAATTAATGGAACTTTCGAGATGATTCAGCAGTTGGCCTTTGGCAAAGCATAATTTTGGTCAAGTCCTGAAATTAATGTATCTTTGTATCTCATAGTGAATCAATACCAGAAATGTATGGATTCCCAGGCAGGCTGACAAATGATCCTTCCTTATTTTCTTTAAACTGCGTTACTTACGGCTGGTTGATCGGGGTCCTGTTCGGGAAAACAGACGCACTTCTTTTTATTTTAAGGAAAGAAGATGTGGCTGCATCTATCTGCACTTAATAAATTATTTTAGTTGTGTTGCTATATAGTCCACACAGTATTCCAAAAACCTTTCGAATTTCGATTTTCATCTGCCTGCTCTGCAGTGAGACATTACTCAAATTTTAAGTTTTTATTTGGATAACTTATTCTTATGCTTATTTGTTCCATGACTTCTGTGTTTCTCGTCAATCTCAATAGAATTCATATTGGATGGAGTTTAAATAGCGAGTAAATATATAATTTCCGGAAAGCGCCAACGAACCAGGAAAGCAGTTTGTTTTTTGAGCCGTCTATACGTTGGCAATGTTTGCTTTAGTGAACGTTTCCTTGCATTTGCCAGCACTTAGGTTTAGAAAGTTCTGACTGGTGGAGTTTGCTTAACTGATATTTGTTATGTTATATATATTCTGTTTCAAAGACCGATAAAGCAGAAATAGATACGTTTTTCTAAACTGCAGTTTTTCCTATAATTTGAAGCGTTAAAAAACTTTTAGTTAAGCTTTATTTCTTGTGTGTTTTCTTACGAGAAGTAGTTCCAAATAAAGGAAGGTTAAAGACAGTGTACATTTAAAATTTAATTAATCTTAATTTTACAGGTTTGGTCTTATTATAAGCTAGGAACGTTGAATAAGGCTTTTGAAGGTAATTTAGATTTAATGTTACTAAATTAGTCTCCATTTGCGCCATCGTTGAATCCAACTCTCGAATCTTCATTAACAAAATTCAAGTGTTCACTATTTTGCCTACATTTTAAACCGTATTCAGTTCATCTATATCATATAATCTTTGAATCTATAGATTGTTCTTCATTAGACCGAAGAAGCAGAAATCCAGTTGTACAAGATTTGGTCTGTAAAAATTATGACAGTTAATTATGCAGTTTAGTATATAAAATTTCGCTCTAATTACTTTTAGTCAAATCATTTAATACCCTTATAAAACTGTTAGATGATTTTCATGCCATTTTAATTTAAAATCGTGCAATATTAATTGATAACAACATACGTATAAAAGGGATTAAACTACGTTTTGGTATTTAATGTGTGAAGTTAAACGCAGGAGATTAACAAGAGATAACTTCTGCTGTTTGCAGCCTGAGAGTACAATAATAGCTACGTTACTTGAAAGTAAAATATTAAAGATTAATAACTTGACTCTTATTCAAAAGTGTGTTTGCTAACAGCGTGAGTGATACAAAAGATATATGAGTGAGGACATTATCATGGTGAACGTGGATTATGTTCAGTTATTGTTTGGTTTAACCTTTCCAAAACTTTTCCAATGTCTCAATGCTCCAAAAGCTGTAAATAGCAGTAGAGTTGTACTCCAAAACACCAAAGAGAATCGTACCATCCTCAAAACAGTCACATAAATTTCTATTCAGGTAGTTGGCTGTTGAGTATTTTTGGCTTTGCAGGAGAAGGATAATACGTCTTTTCTTGGACTTATTATTCGGCTCTTGATCAAAAAGTTATACCCACGTTTCTTCTATCAAAACTTAGACAGCAAAACCCTGACTTTTATGTTGACTTTTAAGCTTCAGAGCAAATGATTGCCTTTTATCCTTCATTTCGGTTTCATCTATGGGATAGACACTTTGGACACATTTTACAGAAACATAAATCTTTTATTTAACCACAAAGCGCTTGTGAAGAAAGCTGACCGAAATGAAGAATTGACCGTCTGAAATACGTACCGTCATTTGTTAAAGCTTAGTATCTGTGCTTGTAGTTGACAGCTTTTCACTAAACGCTTTTCTTCCAGTGTTGTTTCCCGCTCCATTAAACTTCTTGGTCCATCTATGCACGTTGCTTTCATCAACGATATTATCCTTGTAAATAATCTTAAAACTTCTGTGGATATCGGGCAGACTGCGTTCTTCTTTTGTAAAGAATTCAATAACTTTTATCCTTTGTTTATTTGCAATGAAGAAGATTATTATTACACGCTTGTGTAGAAGAGTCACTGCAATAAGTTTATGAAGTATGAGCCATGTATATCAGACGTTACGAAAATCAATAAGAGTTTTAATTACGTTCTATACGATCCTCGTATTTGATTTGGACAGTTGTTTTAAGCTTTGGTGCATTTGTGTTCTTACAGCATGAAGCATAAAACTTCGAACTTGTTTTCCATGCAATGTCCCACATAGCTTGTTGTACAGTATGCCGTACTGTAGAATCATTAGATTGTTTAAAAAAGAGATGTGAAAAATGTGCAATACCATCGCCGGGACTCGAACTTGGACCTCTCGAATACGCGCCGATTGTGTTACCGTTACACTACGAAGTCATGCTGGAAAGAGAGAGAAAATGAAGGCATGCTAGAAGGAGAGAAACAAACCTTTCAGTATTTATCATTCGAATTTCAATAAAAACAAACCTGCATCGAATTTCGGAAACATCCTTGTGGAATATTATATTAACATCGCAAATAGCTATGCGTTAAATATTTCAAGAAATTTGTTCGATAGAAAGGGCTTTTCAAGACTTTACCCAAGGAAGTAGAAAAATCAAATTAAATGGAACCGTATAAAAAGAAATATCTAGGCTAAACGATAATCTTATAAATTAAAAAAGTCTTGACAAACAGTAGACGTGGTTACTTGAGGAAAAAGATCTATCTTTATATAACATAAACATCTATTGTTAAACGTTTGAACATAAATCTCAAATAACGCCTCTTTTGATAATACAGCTAGACTATGTTTATAAGCCGTAAATATGGTCGTAAAGCAATATTTATTTAGCAATATTTATTTAATAATAATGTAATGCAATATGTATTTAGTTACTTACTAATTAGCTGTGTTAGTAGTATATATATCTATTAACTTTTAGATTCAAGAAGTTATTTCAGAAAGGAATTGTTATAGCAAGAATTTTCAGATCCAAAAATTTTCGCCAAATTATTAGCGCAAACTCTCAGAATAAACTTGCTCCCAGAAAACCTTTCAAAGTGTCAGGAAAACTCAGACGGTAAATACAATTTCTCGTATTTTTCTGGGAAGAGGGGCAAGCACACTTTCCCCTCCATGCCACTCTTAAAATGATTTGATCATTCCGGGTATGGGAAGAAAGGGTAGGTTTGATAAAGTTTTTAAGTCTGATTTATTCGCTTTCGCCGGAAACTTCTCCCGGGCGACGAACTTTTATGCCTTGCGGAAAGAGGAGGATTATGCATCCTTCTCCTTTCTAATGTAAACAGAGAATTACTTTTTTTAATACTCCTAGACATACATTTCAAAGCAGGAGAAACCTTATCGGTTGAAATTTTACCTTCATTTGTCCCTTATCTCTGACTTGGCTAAAACCACTCAATACTGGATGCAGCCAGACCGTTCATTTGGGATCGACTCAGATTCGATCCCAAGTGAACGGGCCTATATGGGTTTTTCCCATATGAAACTTTAATACAAGTCAGTTTCTTTTAAAAAGTCCTCGACGAAGGCATCTCTCCCCTTATGCTGATAGCTCTTGTGAACTTTGCCATTTTCACCTAACCTCAACCAAATGAAGAAACACGAATGTTTATTTCTGCAAATTAGTGATGCATACGATCTTTCCCAGCTAACACTCGTTATTAAGTTATTAAATTTCACAACTAACGATAGTTGTGTTCATATAGCGTTCTTGGAACAATCAAGACGGCGCTGTAGCAAGTTGAATGAATCCTTATGACAACGCTTCAGGCCTCAGTTATCAAAGTTCTTCTTCTAGTTATAGAATTCTTATTACGGTGTTTCAAGTCACGTAATTTTCAATTAATGGTGGAGGGAGACGAAGCACTATAATTGCAAGATAGAATCAACATAAAAAATGTCGTGTTAATGAAAAAAAGCTCTATAAATTTGCTAAAAGCTTAATAACTTTCGTTATTTTTGGCTCTTAAAATAAGTGAATTGATTACTATTGTAACAAAGTGAACTATTCAAGAAGTTATTTTAGCAGCATTTTTTAATTTTCTTTTCAAAAGATGTTGCTTATATATTTGATAAATAAAATATGCTTCGATTACCTTTAATATGTCGGACAAAAAATCTCTAACTCTACTGCTGTACAACACTGTCTGCATCCAAAATACAATCAAACAAAAAAGATGAAAATTTGTAGTCTCTAATTTATTATCTGTTTTATGAATATTTATAATATGGATGAAACCTCAACCTTCAAAATATATTTGTTACGTTTCTCAAAGTTTAAATTTCACAATTTTCGCACGAAGTACAAATAAAATTTTAGTTGGGTTACGATACTTGAGCGTTTTTGGATTCTGAGGTAAAGATGAGGCAATAATTCGACCGTAATGTAGGAAAACTGAACAGGAGTTTAGCCGATGCAAAATTAAGTTTAATTTTACAGAGAAAGATTACAGTTTAATTTTACAGAGTTTTAAAGAAATATCAAAGCTTAAAATTTTACTGTTAATGAAATATAGCAATGGGACATTCGAATCCGACGAGTCTAGCAAAAAAATCCGATATTTAGTACCTTTTCCGTTATAGGAGAAGACGCACTGAATAACGTTCTACAGAATGATATATAAATGTTACTAATAGTGATAATTCAATATGTTGTTCTTGCATCTTATAACAGTGTTCTTATTCCGCCCAACCGGTATAGTGGTGAGCGTCGCTGAATACCGTGCCATAGGGCCCGGGTTCGAATCCCGGATAAGGCATAGATGTGTTTAAATGTTTAGTGTCCGTGCGGCATGAGAGCACTGTAATTATGCGGCAAGCCGAAAGTCCTCTCGAGGTTGGTGGGTGGGGAAGGGAGGCTCTCGGACCCGTCTTCCCGGGATGCTCTCCAAGAAAATTGGGGGCAGAACTGAGCTAAATCGCACTGTCACCTGTAAACAGCTCAAGGCTGTTGCCGATGACAAACATAAACTTGCGGTCCTTGCCACAAGGAATGCCTTGGGCTGACTATATGTCAGACAAGTTAGCATTAGCAACAAGAACAACTTATTTTCAAAAAACGTATTGCTAGTAAAACTGTTTCAAACCGTGTCATTCAATTGATTTCGGTCTTTGTTTATAATACACCTAACAGGTATGTTTCTTATATTTACGAGGCCTCTTGCGGCCGAGCGTAGAAGTCGCTGAATACTGGTAGTTCGGTCCAGGACACAAGCGAACGACTTGGCTGCATGGGCGTTTTCGTGGTTTTCCCCATTTATAATATACTATATATATATATATATACGAGTCAGTTTCCCTTGGAAAGTCCTACACCCAGGCATTCTTCCTCATAGGCAAACAACCCTCGAGTGCCTTCCCATAGTCAAAGAAACCAAAACAATCTTATATTTACGGATATTTTATCGTAGTTGAAATGTGCTGGTGAGAAAAATACGCTTTCTTATTGAAAGCGTTAACTTGTGTTTTTTAGAGAAAATTGTTTCCCTGTAGAGAAAAAGCTCCGAAATTCAAAAAATTCATATTTTTTTGACATGCATTGCAAGCGTTCGTAAAACAAAGAACGCTAATGTTGCACGTTTTTGAATCACGTCATAATGGCCCTGAATACCGTACTCTTACTTTTCTGTAGAGAATTTAACATTCTTTTCAGCGCTTATGTGTGTTAACTCTTGAAATTCCACCCTTTTTTATAATTGCTTTATCGAAAAAATGTAAAATTAATTTTTAAAAATTTCAGTTGCGATGCAAATATATTTGCGAATTTGTGTTTGTGAAAAATAAATCGAATCTCAAGATTCAAGAGTCTCAATTATGAACTCCACTTATTAAATTTTATGTACCTATCTTTATTAAATATAAACTTATTTTTAACTATTGTTTTCTTAAATTTGTTATTCATTCTTATTTCAATTACATTCAATATCATGTGCAGCGCTTAATTTATGTGTAGTATATATTTCACTTACTGCATTTGTATTTTAGTATTAAAGACTGTTGTACTAATAACAATTGTAGAGATATTAGGTATTTTTGAAGCAGGATCTATGAAAAATGAGTAATGCCCTCGCCGGGACTCGAACCTCTAGAATACGCGTCGAGCGTGCTGACCACTACACCACGAAGGCATGAAAAGAAGACAGGAGAAATGCCTTACATACTCCCCCTTTTAAAAGGCGACTGGGGATTAGGGGCCCCAGTCGCCTAATCGTGGTGGTGGAGAATCATCATCCACCGCCTTTTTAGTTCAGGCAACACCACTTGTAGAGTCATTAGGTTATTTAGAAACAGGAGATACGAAAAATGTACAACGCCTTCCCCGGGAATCGAACCACGGATCTCTCGGATACGCGTGGAGCATGCTGACCACTACACCACGAAGGCATGCGAAGAAAGCGGAAGAAATACCTTACACAATAGCATTTTTTATGAGAATGGATTAACTATGTTCCATTTATTTCTTATTGGAAACGTTTGTCTGGTACACGTCCAAGGATATGAAACGGATTAAAAACGTATACTAAGATACCACTGTATGTCAATTTAATATGCGCGCGCTGTACTGTCTCAGAGACTGATCAGATTAGCCTAAATTAAGTATATTTGCGTCGTCAATTTTTTTCATATTATGTATTTGCATTTGAACTAATTTCTAACAGTATATTTTGGTCTACTGAATTGTAGATTTAACAAAATGATGATCACTGTATCATATAGAATCGCTTACTTTATAACTCTACATAGATGGAGCGTCAGAAATCTGCTATTCCAACTATTTCTTTTACCAATGTTATGTTAAGTGAATATGAGCCAGTTTTCCTCGAAAAATCTTCCATGTAATATCTCTTCCTTTAGGAAGATAGCCCTGGTGTTTTGTATTGTAATCGATTAAAAAACAACCCTGACGATGAAATTTGGCTCTCGCAGTAGAAAAATAATATTCTAATTCCAACTCTGCTACACTTCCATGATTCTGAAATGCAAAACATTTTCCAAGTTCATTTGCTCTGTCAGTGCGACTGAAATAAATTCTCCAGAAAACGAATTTAAATATCAAACGAGACTTCAAACTGTCCTGAAAATTTGGCTAAAGATCAATGACGACAAGGTGCGATATGCTGAAACGAAAAGGTGTCTCCAGATGACTTCTAGTAGCACCGGCCTTTTCCATTGATCCCAGGGCATCTCTCACACTGGATTCTTTCTTTCAACGCTTTGCTAACAATAAATAGCGCGGTTTGGAGGCACATTTCCTTTCCGCTGGCTTCCATTTCATGATTCACTGATTTCAACTTTCCCCAGAGTTTGGGAGGTTGTTCGAGGAGTGATGCAGGCCATCTCGAGTTTCAGAAAGGACAGTAAATTTTCGTGGTTCGGCGCTCTCTGCCAAAACCATAAAAGCCATCAACGTTTTAAATCGCGAGGTGTGAAATGAAAATATATAGACTGATGAATAGAAAAGAGTGGAAATTTTACCACTCAAAATGCCAGATTTCAAATGGATTACTCAATTAAATGCCGATTTGGGACAGAGGGTCGGTAGTAGAATCTTGCTAAACGTAGATATTCTATAAACTATTGTATCTATGACCGTGAACCATTAGATCATAATTATCCTTAACTTTAATTTTATTTAAATAACTTATATAAATTTATTCTTTTATTGAAAATCAGGCAAAAAACGGCTTTAGTTTAGAGTAGATATTAAAGAAACTTCTATCGGTTTCCTCAGTATAATCAAACACAGATCTCTCTTCTTCAATAGCAAAATATTCTTCAGAAGTTCAACCATCGGGTCATTTGTCTCATCTATCAGCAAAAGTCCCTTGCTCAATTCTTAAAGATACCATCTCTGATTTTAACAATTCGGGAATTTATAGCATATCTTGTTAGTGTGTTTTGATATACAGTGGTGGCCAAAATTGTGGACACTTTTGGAAATTTTTATGTTTTTGAACTTTGTATGCTTATAGAAAACGTTACGTTTCACAAAATGCAAACTTGTATATATCATTTTAAAGAGAATTTATTACTGAATTCAATACAAAACACAAAATTCAATTATTTTCAATACAAAAAAAGTTAAACGATAATAGTTATCGATATACATTAGATAGTGATGATTGCAGTGAGTTATCAGTACTTAGTAGGGTACTCTTTATTTTTGACTACAGCTTCACATCGACGTTTCATTGAGCTGAAAAGAGTTTTAAGCTCTTCTTTCGTTATTACATGATGCCAGGAAACAATTATAACCTCAATTAGTTCCCTTTTATTTGATGGGCGCCTCATTCGGACAAGAGTTTTCAAACGGTGGCACAAATTTTCGATAGGATTGAGGTCAGGACTGCTTCCTGGCCATGACAACAATTTAATGCTCTTTGTACGAAACCACTCTTTCGATATTTTGGCCGTGTGGCAAGGAACAGAATCCTGTTGAAAAATAAACGAAGCATTGTTGGGAAAGGGATCTCTGATGGAAGGTAGAAGTTTTGGCTCTAGAATACTGTGAATGTATTTTCTGGCATTCAGTGTCCCATCGATGACATGAAGGCGACCAATACCATCTGCTGACATGCATTACCAAATCATAACACTAACTGGGTTCTTCACAGTTGCTTGAATGCAGTCAGGATGTAACTCTTCTCTTATTCTACGTCTTACATATTTTTGCCCATCACTACCGAATAACGATATCTTAGTTTCATCACTCCATATAACTTGTGACCACTGATCATCTGTCCAATTAATTTGTTCCTTTGCCCACTGTAGTCTTTTGTTTTCGTTGCTGAAAATTAAGATAAGGCTTTTTTCGTGGAATTCTCACCTCTCAGTCCAACATCTGTTAATCTTCTCCTGATTGTTCTTGAACTGACAGAAACACCAGCGCCATTCAGATCACTTCTGATGGCCGCTGATGACATTTTTCTATCTTGGAGACATAGTCTTTTTATTCTTCTGTCATCAATAGATGTGGTGCACCTTTTTCGGTCTTTTCCTTCTTTGTTTTTTATTGAATTTGTCTCCTGATATTGTAAACAAAACTTTCGGACTCTTATTCACTAAACCACCCACCTGTCTTGCAATTTCAGCATAGGAAAGACCACTTTCTCGTAACACAATAATATTACATCTCTTTCTAGGTGTCCAATTTACTCTTTTATTTGATGTCATTGCTTCTTGACTAAATATTAAAAATTTTTACAAAAATTCCTACTTGTAATTGCAGTGCATAAGAAACAAGTCCTCCTTCTACAGAACAAAGCAAAATAATGAATTTTCTCAAGTGTAAACATGATATCAGCTTCTACTGGCAGTTACTAACATTTGATTGGTTCTCAGAACAAGAACAGTGATTGTCCAGGAAAACTAGACATTACAAACCACTTCATAACTGTGTTTTTTATTTATATTAAAGTACATATAACTTTTTTGTATTGCAAATAATTGAATTTTGTGTTTTGTATTGAATTCAGTAATAAATTCTAGTTCAAAAATTTCTCTTCATCAATGGGTGGAGAAAAATTCCTGTCCAGATTTCGTCTCCCTAAGTGTCTACGCAACGCACGTAAAAGAAGTTCAAAAATTTCTCTTCATCAATGCTGTACCAATTTGCGAACTCAGCCGTTGGGAAAATCTTCCTCATGGATACAGTTCCTCTGCATGCAATGAGGTCCAACTTAACATGAGTGTCCACCAACATTTCGATGATGTCCTCAACAAAGAAAAATGGAAGCCGCAGTAATCTGTATGTAAAAGCCCACTGATTTCTGAATGATGTTCTCGCTGAAGATAAGTGCAAGTCACAGTAATCTGCATTTAAAACACATTATTTTTCCTCAAGGAAAAACATCAGTGAGAATAGGACATAGCCGCAGACTTTCAGAAAGGATTCGCCGACGACGATACGATGGGAGCCCGCATCGTTCTCGGGCCAATTCTCGCACGGACAACCCCGAGAAGGGGCCGTCGGGCCCTCTCTCTCCCCTCAAAAAGGACTCTTAAAATCTGTCAAAATCTTGAAAAAAAAGCTCTTTTCGCCACGGGAGCGACCAAATTTAAAACCTCGTGACCTCAAAAAGTACACCGCCTCTATAATTACTATTGGTTAAAAAAAATCCATAAAATTAAAACTCACCAATGCTACACAAAACAGTAACCCTCCCAACCACTAGAAACAGACCAATAAATACCCAACAAAATTCTAAGAAAATCAGTCCTATCCTTTCACAATGACAAGCCCC